>JNBS01000357.1:0-12490 GCA_002081575.1 Thraustotheca clavata | reverse complement strand
CTTGTCCAAAGATTAAATTACCAGAGAAATTTGATCCCTCAAATGGTGAAATGTATGATTATTGTTGGGCAAAAATGCCCACTCTATGCATTTACAAAGCATTGAAACGAATGAACGTTTAAGGCATACAGAGTCTATTAGGCAAATCGTAATAACTTCGTATAGCATACATTATACGAAGTTATACGATAAACTGATATGCTTGCTTATGATGACGAACACACTGAATAGACACGATAAAATATATCAAAAGGTATGGCAACTGCAAATATGTTGAAAGGATTGAGAATGGTTGCAACAGTAACATACAACCAAAAAAATATAAATCTTTTGTTACCGGGCGATCTCTGTAAGGAGACGACTCATCAAGAAGAGCAATTTGACGCTGAGCAATCTCTGAAGCACGATTTTGCACAAGTTCTTCTGGGGTAATGATGGAAGTATCAATTTTTGTACGCTGATAAATACACGATGGGGCATAATCCATCCATAATGAAATGTACATGATAACACACGTACAAGCATACAAAATTGTTTCCAAACTATTCATTTCTCCCAATGAACTTGTCCATTGACACAATATACAAGTCCATTTCTCTGTCCCTGCTTCGGATTGTAAATTGCATTATGGATCCTTTTTATCACTCTAAAATATGCTCTGGACAACTGGTCATATTATTGTTTTGACCTATGTTGGCATTCTTGTCATTTATTCTCTTATAATGTTATGGCTTCCAGCGAAATGGGTATTGTGGAGAACGTCAAGCTCAAAAATCTCTGTACCACCAAACATTAAGCCATTTAGTGATGAGATGCGTAATTATTGCACTGCAAAATCCAACCATATTCTACACTTGCGAAGTATTGCTTATGTTAATCGCTGGAGAAATTTAATGTCGGGAATCCTTACGATGTTTCTCCCAATTGCTATGCTTTATTTGGACACCGTAGCTCTAGCCGTAATTTCACTCCCTCTTCCGTCTATACATTTATACAAAGGGCACTTCTATAACAAGCAAAATCTGCAGTACAATCGCGAACTTGATGAATGGGATGCAATTATTCGAAATTAAGAATAATACAATATTTTTAAACAGAATGTGTTTATCTTCTATTCCCGTTTGACATGTATGATGCACTAATGGAATGTTTTAATTGATTGCTTAAAAAAAGATATGAAATTCATGAAAGATTTACTGCTTGATGTTAATTGAGAGTACTGAAAAAATATCATTCTTGATTCTTGTTATCAATCAGTTTTTCCCATTCAGACAATTGCTTGTATTCGTCGTCATACTGATATGAAAATATAGAGTGACGTAAATATTGAATTGATAAAAGAAAACACACAACAAGGAAAGGGTATTGATAATACGATGGAATCCATGAAAACCCCAAACATTCCAATATCATACCAAACTGATAGTAATTCTTTGTAATTGCACACCTTCTATAAGGAGAGTGAAAAATCAAGAGGCTTTTTTGCTTGAGCACAATTTTTGATGCTCGCCCTTCTTTGATATCGTCTCCAGACACAATGGAAGTATCAATTGTAGGCTTTTTATAAATAAAGGATGGGGCATGATCTATCCACATTGCAATGTAGTGAATAATTGCCACATAGCACAAAACAAACGCCTCCAAACTGGTCATTTCTTATTGTAAAACGTCATGGAAATACAGTGGTATATTTGTACATCGTGTCTCTAGCCCTGCTTCAGATTGTAAATTGAAATCGCCCAAATTCTTACATTTCAATGTGGACGACAGGGCATACAATTGTAGCTCTATGCTATGTTCCAGCCTTCATTTACATGTACTTGCTTCCATTTGTTCCATCTCGTTGGGTGTCATGGAAAGTAACTTGTCCAAAGATTAAATTACCAGAGAAATTTGATCCCTCAAATGGTGAAATGTATGATTATTGTTTGGGCAAAAATGCCCACTCTATGCATTTACAAAGCATTGAAACGAATGAACGTTTAAGGCATACAGAGTCTATTGGGCAAATTTTCGTTTTTAGTGCCGGCATAACTTTTGCATCAGACTCGTTTATTCCTGCTGTGTTATCACTTATTCTTGTCGGTCTTCACATTTATTATGCACATTTGAGAGATCTCAAGATTCGACAATATGAACTAGAGCAAGAGCAGTGGAAGACAGCTTGTCCCCGAGTTAAAGAGTTTCTTGATCAATCGGCAATTGATATGAACCAAATTTTATCTTCCATATCACTTTTGAATCCCACTGGTTGGCGTGCTTGGTTACAATTTTTTTAGAATCGTAAAGCACCAACCAAATAAACTCTTGTTGTGTAGAATTGCATAGCATATGTACTTTACAAGCAACACAACTTTATATAAACAATGAGATATATAGCAATAGGTCATGAAAAGTGTGCTTTTGATATTGTCTTACAGTGAAATCATCCAACGTCCATTCTAAGTTATCGACGTTTAAATCAATATTAGATCGGATGAGGTGTCGAAAATTATGGTGTCGAGAATCTAATGTTGACACTTTTCTAGCACACTGCTACAGATTGTGGCATTTGTACCATTTTCGCTCCAGGACAGGACGATGTGGTCAACTTCTTACGATTTTCTGGTATATTGCTATGGGCTGCTGTTTGTATATGTTTTGCTTGTGGAATATCTCCCAGCTCAATGGGTACCATTCCGAGTACGATGCCCAAAGATTAACGCTCCACACCAACTTGATCCTTCGAGTGAAGAGTATTACAACTATTGCTTGAAAAAATACTATCATTTAATGGATTTGCGATCAGCTCAAACTAGTTCGCGCGACAGACATTTAGTTTCGATGACTGCGATAGCCTTCTTTTCGAACGCGTTGGCTTGTGGATTTGATTTAGTCTTTCCTGCTATATTGTTACTACTTCCAACTATCCTTCACATATATTACATTCATGAGTCCGAAGTCATGACCAGACAATATATTCTTGAGCAAAAACAATGGGAAAATGCTTGCCCTCCTATGAAGGAATTTCTAAACAATATGTCTAGATGAATTGCATCGTATTGTTAAAAACCTAAAGGTTATATTGTTGTTCTTATTAGTCAGCTTTAATACGAAATCTAGATTGAAAATAGTGACGCAACTTAATTTTTTGCTCAAAATGTGTTATAGATGTTCATCAAGTATAAGTATTGTAATTTCCTTCATTTTGAACTCATTAATGATGTATTCAAGTACATATAATTGTTTTTTAACAAAGTGGAAACTTGCCAAGCCCATCATATCTATATGTTAACGTTAAGGCACCGCGTTATCTAATTTTTTGTTTGATTGATTATTTTGTTGAGCATAAAGTTTTGCCACGAGTTCCATTGTCGTTCTTCAGCTCGTAAATTTGTTCGATCAATTGCCATTTTGTATAAACGACTTGTAATATAGAGTATCACAAATAAAACCACAACTTGACTATATGGATTGAAATCATTGATATGAAATACAAGCAGCATCAAAGGCAATCCATACGTAATTTGCCAAATACCAAGGCTATTATAGCCCTCTCGTAATAACGAGACTTCTTTATCAACAATTTCTTCAATTTCTTTTCCTCGAACGTCTTGAGGTAGTTCAGGTAGTTTAATTCTTGGTGGACTATATATCCACTCTGGAGCACAATCAAGCCATAAAGCAGTATACGCAAGAGCTACCAAGCCACACGCAATTATATCCCCCCATTCCATACTTTTTAAAGTGGCAGATACTCAGGCTGTACCAATGTCGAGTTTTTCATAACGCCGTAGCTTTTATAACATGTTTCATTTTGCAAGTAGTACTTCTCTATGATGCCTACCGTTGTACTCAACACACAACTACCTCAATTTTGGTATTAATTTGTTTGTATCAGCTGAGGTATATTTACTTTTAAAGCTTGCACATGCAAAATATATGCTATTTTCACTCAAAAGGAGCTAGTAAACCGTGTCAACACAATCGCCATGTGAGTACAGCTTTAGAGATATGCATTTAGCTCTATATCACGGTTTAAATACCCTTCTTCGTGGATAAAGCTATAGATCTAATCTACCTTAACACTTGTTGCTTGCATGTCAAATTTAAAAATGAAAAATTATCCGGACAAAACATCTGGTATCCGGATAAAATTTGGCGCGCAAATCTTTCATTTTTAAACTTGCTACGAAGAACGCAATGGACGAGCTTGTTACGTTTGCTATGAGTGGCCGCCTGCCTGTTCTGCGAGAAATGACGCTTAAAAACGTAGTTTGGGAAGAACTTGGAGAGATGCAGATGAATGCAAACGATCTTGTGAAGTTGGGGCAAAGTCTTGTTCGTTTGATGAAGAAACGAAGCGGAGAAGATGACAAAGGAAATGTTTGGATTTGGAATTGTGTCTTGATTGCAAAGAGCGTGCTTTTAGAAAAGAAAACTGCTTTTTATGAATGGTACATGGATACGATACAAGTTGGATCTGTGGTTGAGATTGGCTTAATGCTTTGTGGCTTTATTGATGTGGAAGAACTAATGCGGGGGCTTATTATAGTCTTAACTGCAGTATGTCCTTTAATCGTAAAGAAAAAAAAGGAAGCGTGCCGTAAAATTTGCGAAAAATTTGACTTGACACTGGAAAAAACACTGGTTTATCTTCAGAAACAACAACCAAAAGAAAGAAAAATGGAATTGAGTTTAGTAATTTTTGAGTGCGCGTCAAAGGCTACACAGATTAGCTTCCTATTGAAACTAATTCGTCTTACTGCAAATGATACGCTGTGGTCAAGTGCCTTGTTGAAATTATTGGAGCCTTGGCCATCACTCACTATGCTTCTACTATCTGAAATTGCTTTAGTATGTGACGGAAATAAACAAACAAAGCCGGCAAGAAAGCTCCTGTTAGATTGCTTGGCTATTGCAACCAAAGATTATTTTCGAGAAGAAATATTGTGCAAAGTTATTGAAATAGTTATGAATGACTCCGATGCTATGTTGCGTTTGGCATCACTCAAGCTTTTACGACAAATGCTGGCTTTTCATCAAACACAATTTGGTCAAGTGCATTATCAACAAGTTTCCAGCATTTTGATCTCATTAATCATACATGACTCTGCTAAAAGCGTTGTCTGTGCAGCCATGGAAACACTTGCGATTGTCTTGAATCAGTCAACTAATCTAATTATTCCAGTGTAAGCAAATTTTTATCTTGGAAAATCATTCCATATTAGGGAGTTCTCATGCCACTTAATTTTCAAGTTTTTATTGAATAAAGCTGAAAATGGTGCCCAAGAATCGAACGACTTCCCATTAACCTTGCTCCATATGAAACAACTACCGCTTGACCCCTTAAACTTATTTTCCACCTTCGTTCAAGCGGATGAAAGTCAAAAGAAATGTCTTTTGGATTTGTACGCCCATCGCCATTGCCTACATTCAACAGATTTAGCGGAAATTGAGGCTCAGCTACGCACAATCGTTCAAGAATTTACACCGCTGGTCACAAGTTTGAACAATGCCGATCGAGTCGAAGATTTTCTGATGCACGTTGTACCTCAACCAGAAGCTGTGTCAAAATGGATTGGAAAGTTGAAGATGCAATTCGAGAATTGCTTGCTTCACTACAATGAGCTAAATGCATTGTCCACTTGTATCCTGGCTTGTGCTTGGTCATCTCAGTTCTCTATCGACTATAAAAAACAGTGTGCTGAAGCCATTGTGCAGGTAATTCCATTGTACCATCGAAACAATTTAATAACAAACTAGTTGCTTTATCAATTTTTCCAGCGAGATGGTGTCACTCCTTCCAAGCATGAACAATATATTGCAGCATACTCATTGCGATTTCTTCGCCGCATCCAATGCACAAGTGACTGGAGTACGAAATTAGAAGAGATTATCTACAACATATCATTTTGTGGACCATGTCAAAGGTACTTCATATTTACACTACATCAACCATAGATTGCTTAGTGAGCTTATACGTCTTTGGTATCAATTACCTCGTTCTCAAGAGCGAATCTATTTTATTTTGGCTGAAGCTCAAGTTTAAATGCTTCATATCTTGTTGATAAAACGAGCTTGTAGAGCATTGCTTTTAAGAACAAGGACTATCGAAACATTCAAGCATTTATTCGACTGATTGGCATTATTGCTATTGAAAATGCACATTTTGTTGCTCACCAATATCCTCATATGACAGCTGCACAACTGGTTGACGAAGAAGATAGCAATGACGAACATTATATGGATGACTATGAAACTGAACAGCAACAAAAGCGTGCAATACGATCGGTATTTTATCCTTTAAGATAGTCAAGGATTTCCTCAATGTGCATAGGAGCGAGAAAGGATTCTTAATGAAGGCATTCTTGGAGCATTTCTTCCATTTTTAGAGTCATTTTTACCTCAAGATGGTATGTTCAGGCTACAATGCTATGATAAGCATGATTAGCCACAAATCCAACATACACACCACCGATCGAGTTAGTTTTAACAGCTCTTGCCTCACTTGGTGACTTTATGAGTATGATATATTTGGAGGTATATGCTTATTAGTTGTAGAAATATCTCGTGATCTATCGCAAAGTAAATGACGGCAGTCATTTTATATTTCACTCGGTTTGGTATAGAGTACAATATTTGGCTTGTCAGCATCATATGCAACTCACTTCAAACAGACGCCCTTCGCAAAGCATGTTTAGGTGTTTTATTTCTATAATTCGTGTATTCTGTCGAAATTGATTAGAAATATGGGCAAGTATTCAGCCAACACTTCAGCCATCATTGGAAAAATCAAACGGAATCAACTCTCTCCAACTCCAACTTGAACAACCTGATGCAATGACTCCATCCATACTCAGCACACTATGTCGTCTTATTCTCCAAGGCCAGCTTCGAAGTGATCAACTCCGTGGCATTTGCATGGCTCTCCTTTCCATCGATTCTTCCATTCAAGCTCAAAGTTCATCTTTTTTCCATTCCTTCTTTCGAGTCCACTCCAAAGATGCCTGCCAGCGAATTTATGGTACACTTCTTTTCTCTTTTTCCTAGTTAATTCCATTTAGATATCTATTTCTCTCTTGATCAAGCACCAATGCGTCTCGAAATTATCAAGAAAATCATATCTGCAGCCACTTCTGTTGGTATTCAGGTCCTTCCTTCCCATTATTCCACTCTCAACACTTTTTTAAGCTCAACGCTCTGCATCTTTCTCTCATCAAAGACTGTGAAGAACAAACCCGCATTATTGATGCCTCAGCATTTCTCTCAATCCTACAACCTCTGGTACTCTCTTTATCGTTCATCCTTCAACATAACTTCAACTAGGCTCCGATTATTCCGAAATTGGTCAGCGTCATTGAGCGGTACCTCTTTTTTCAACTCTCCTTTGTATTCTGTAGTATCCTCCTTCTCCAGCCTCCTTCCAATGTCCTTCTCCACCTCCACTCGTATCTTCATGCAAGTCTTCCTCTCCATCCTCGGGGTAGTCCCGTCTTCATATCTATCTCATTTCTTAGCCACAGACTCTACTAAACTTCATCATATTCTCGAGCTTCTCACTGCAGATTCACTTGACGAACCTCTTGGCGCGACGTTTCCAGCATTGGATGATCTGATTGGTCGTGCTTTTGGACAGTAGCCAATCAAATATCGTATTTCCCATTAGCCCGCCAAAATCATTTTTATTGTAAATTCAAATTGTGGTATACTGAATGCAAATGATAAAATACCGAACGACAATGGGCAAGATACTCGTCATTTGCAATTCGATCGAATGACCGCGATATCACCAGTGTCCGTGTCAGCGCCAACGTCGGCAATGGATCCAAGTATGTTATTACCTGATCTCTTACAGACTCCACGACATGGCTCCGTGCACCGTCTGGTACTTCGATCTTCTGGTAGACCTTTGCCTGTGGTTCCGTTCTTGAATAGCGTGGTCTCGGAGGAGGAAACGAAAGCCTCGTTGGCACAGCACCGTGCAATTTACGCCCGATACTATTCTTCCGATTGATATTAACGGAAAGGATTGGTCATGGGTGTTCTATAATGGTTTATTTATGCTTCAACGTTCGTACGAGCGTAATCGTATCATGAAAAGATGTGCTTTCGGTGGCTTTTTGCCTCAAAGTTTATTGATTTTTCCGATGGAATCAGAAATACGGAAAAAGCACAGTAAAAATCGAAGCTTGTCCTTTGTGGACTTTTGCAGTCATAGAACTAATGTCTGCGTTGTGCACACCTGTCGAGTTTGTTGGTCATCGAGACGTGCTTTGCCCTGCTTCAAGGCTTGCGAAAAAGTATCAACGTGTTGTATCAACGCCAGTCACAGATACTGAATCGGATTGTTCACCGTTTGTGACGATGGTACCGTTGAAATGCATGGATGAAAAACCAGTGTTATCCCTTGCAAAATGTGGATATTTAACACCATCCCCACGCTCTATGAAGCATCCACCACGGCAAACTTTAAGAAAACGAGCATTGCCATTACGTACTGCTCCAGTACTGCCATGGCTTGATGGAAATGAAGATGTGGAAATAGCATTAAAAAAACATCGAAGCGTGTATACGACAAAATGCTTAAACAATTAGAAGCTTATGCATACGTATTTATTAATGTAAGAATGTGAAATTGACAAGTTTGGTATTATGAAGGTATACATTAAGTAGGAAATCTATTCTTGATGCGCAGTGTCTTCCATATCATCGGTATTTTCATTTTGAAGTTTATCAATGTCTTCTTGAGTAATAAGTCCACTTTTGAGTAATTGTTCTTGTTCGTATTTAGCATTTTTTTGAGCACGTTTCGTATCACGTCGAATTTTTTTCTTTGAAGCACTTGGACGACCGACAGTCTTTAAGTTGCCATGTTGCTTAACAAATACTTTCTTTTGATTCTTGGCCTCCATGCGCTTTTTCTTATGCAATTTGACCTTCTTGTAGTTGTTTTTTTGAACGGATGCATCGTGCTTGGTCATTGTGGCTCACTTTCTTAACTGATTTGCGTTCAAAACCAATGAAATAAAACACCCATTGAATGGCATTACTAACCGACATTATTTTTAGCCTTTTATTTGTCGTTTAGAAAAACTAAAGTTGTTAATTATGGCAGTTGCCTCAAATAGTGTGATTGGTTCATTTTGACATGCAAATAATGATCCAACAACGTATCAAGGGAAAATTGCTTGTATTTGCACCACATTGGGGCAGTGCACATTTAAGCCGTGAAATCTTTCTTCAAAAGGTGGTGAAGGCTGGTTTTGATGGTGTTGAAATGTCCTTGCCACTGGATAAGGAAGAACGCAATGCTTGGACAAGTGCTATTGCTGATGCTGGCTTACAACTTATTGCACAACAATGGGAAACAGTCATGCACAGTGATTTCAACCAACATAAAAAAGCTATGATACAATATCTTGAAAATGCTGCAGCAGCTAAACCAAGGTTTATCAATACTCATACTGGAAAAGATTGGTACAATATTAAGCAAAATACAAAGTTGATCAAATTAGCAAGTGAAATCAGCTCAGCCTCTGGAATTTCTATAGTACATGAAATCCATCGTAGCCGATTTAGTGGTCATCCTATGCTTTTGTTACCATATTTGACTACATTTCCCAACCTTGCTCTTAATGCTGATCTTTCACACTGGTGTGTTGCTTGTGAATCTTTGTTAGAAGACCAACCTCATATTCTTGAAAAAGTGTTTCCCAATGTTCAACATATTCATGCTCGTGTTGGCCATAGTCAAGGTCCACAAGTCAACGATTTTCGAGCTCCAGAACACAAACAAGCTTTTAAACACCATGTCAATTGGTGGGATGCTATTTTAAAAATTCAAGAAGCTAATGGACGAACAGAACATACAATTACTCCTGAATTTGGCCCATCCCCTTACACTCAAACTCTGCCTTATACCAATCAAGATGTTAGCAATGCATGGGACCTCAATGTTGCCATGCTACATTTACTGAAAGAGCGTTATGTCAATCAACTTGACTAGAATCGAAATAGTTCAATGTATTGCGATTGCACAAGTAGAAATAACCCAAGCTGCAGTAGGATTCTATTGTCATTTCTATATTGACAAACTTGTATTGGCAATAATGATACATGAATGATCGTGTATTAACTCTACTTTTTCTTGCTCGAGCGCTTGCCTGCACCCTTCTTTGGTGGACCACGGCCTTGTTGTTTAGCAGTAGCATTCACATCCAAACGATATTGATTGACCTTTTGGTAGTACTCGGAGTAGCCACCAACACGTAAATGCAATGGTTTTTGGAACCACGAAGCCACCTTTTCACCCTTGAGCTGCTTGCTAATGATCTTATTGCCCGATTTGATGTGGTTTTGAGGCAAACGATCGAAGATCTTGCGGCTTAAATCGGCCAACTGCTTGGACACGGCGGACATCGAATCAGAAACAATAAGATTATGTCTCCCATCCAGCCAAATCATCCTCTAATATTCAATGTTGTAGCCTTTCTACCTTGTCTATTTTCACTCCATTTTCTATATTATTTCTTTAGGGATTAATGCATAATTCTTAACGTTAAGAAGCGTGTTTTTAGCCATTCTCTACGCTATTAGATTTGATAGTATTATGATCATGTACCAGATTATGTCTTTCGTTAAAAGAAATCTAGCAATGTTTAAAGATAAATGAGCTTATAAATTGTACTATGAGCACTCTTAAAAGAGTTTCTTGTTTGTTTTGGTAGAGATGATGTCGTTTTAGTGGTACGCTAAATCTGACTAGTGATTTGTATAGAGTATTAAAAGATTGGTCATCAAGATTGTCATTGTCGATTTTCAATAATGTGTCACTCATGTGCTTGTCAAATTGGGCCATCGATGCTTGCATCGGATCTTTCATGCCTTAAAGATGAGGCTCTTAAAGTAGTTGCTGCTGGAGCTGATTATCTTCATTTGGATGTCATGGATGGACACTTTGTACCAAATATTACATGGGGTGCCCCAGTCATTAAGAGTTTGCGAAAGCACACGGATGCTTTTTTTGATTGCCACATGATGGTCTCAGAGCCTGAAAAATGGGTTGATGACATTAAAGATGCTGGTGGTGATCAATTTACTTTTCATTTGGAATCGACTTCGAACCCTGAAGCTCTTATTGAACAAATTCGAGCTGCTGGAATGAAAGTTGGTGTTGCTATTAAACCTGGTACTGCTGTCGAAGGTGTATTACCTTATGTATCTCTTGTTGATATGGTTCTTGTTATGACTGTCGAACCTGGTTTTGGTGGTCAAAGTTTTATGGCTGATATGATGCCCAAAGTTGCTTTTCTTCGTGAAAAATTTCCATCGCTTGATATTGAAGTGGATGGTGGTTTGGGCCCATCGACTATTGAAGCTGCTGCAAAAGCTGGTGCTAATATGATTGTTGCTGGTAGCTCTGTGTTTAAAGCAAGTGATCCAGCGGAAGTCATACTTTTCATGCGCCATAGCGTTGAAATCCATGGTAATGGAAAAACTACTGAAGAGCTTACCCGTCTTTAAAAGCTATACTTACTTTAGCTAGTGGAGTATCTTAACTCTTCTTTCATAAAAACATTTCATTACAATAATATAGTATGCTAATCATCCAAACGTGGTGGAAAGTTGGCAAACTTGGGTTGTCTTTGCTCATTGAAAAAACCTGATGTGCGGTACAATGCTGCGTTATCGTAAAATGAAGTCCAGAAACTTTCACTCAAAGCACTGTTGACTGAATTCCATTTTACCAACGCAGCATAAAAAGCTAGTTCCATAGCTGGTGTTGCTACCGAATTGTAATCTGACTTGACTGGTGACGATGGAAAACCAATATCAACCAAGCGTAATTTTTGGGGAGGATAATTACTTCGGAGATTAGACCAAATACCATCGAGACCAGACATCGGATTTTTTGGATCATAAGGACCATCGAGAAATGGTCGATAGCTCACTCCAATAATATCGCAACCAGCAGCTAATTGTTGCATTTCTCTTCCATGAGATGAACTTAACCAAGCTGCAGCAGTTTGCACAGTGCCAATCACTACAGATGTACCTGTGGCTTTGAGAATTTGGTTCTTCACATCAACGACTTGAGCAAGAATTTCACCAGCACTAAACTGCTCACTGCCCATGTAAGCATTTTCATTGCCAACAAGCACAGCTCGAATGCGACTTCCATAGCTCTTAACCCCAGTAATCGCAGATTGAACTTGGCCTTGATACCAATTTTGTCTCGTCATAAACACCCCAAGATAAACGTCAAGTTGAGCCGCAGCTACGAATGGAATAATGTCAACACCATAAAAGTTGGAGTATACAGTACGAACTACACTAAAGTAGTTTCTGTACACGAGTAAATCTAACCCAATAGCTGTAGGTAGATTGGCCTTGTCTTGGTTGATATATGCTGTAGTATGAAATGGGTCATAGTTCGCCCCACGAAGATTTTTGACTGAGGCAGGAAGTGGAGCTAACGATATCGAGGTTTCTGGAGCTGGTGCTGGAG
>JNBS01000355.1:0-37005 GCA_002081575.1 Thraustotheca clavata | reverse complement strand
TTGCATTATTTTGGAGATATTAATCCCTTTCGAGAGTCGAGTGCGGGAGTGCAATTTTTTTCGTTGTCGACGCTCGATCCAGATATTTTTACACTGCAAAAAACATTAGGCTTTGTAGAAGAGCTTGTTGTACATGCTGATCCTGAATATTCTTGGAGTGATAGTTTTCGAACGTCGCGAAAGAGTAATGAATATCGACAAATGCTTCTGTATAAACTATCATCGCAAGTGTCGACCATGGTGAATTATTTTATATATTTAAATTCATGATTCTTGTAGGTTGGGAAAAAAGCATTGGAACTTGGTGGCAATGCAGTATTGGGCTATCGACAATTCTTTGATGTTGAGGGAGATAGCGGGATGGTTGCGCGAGCTTGTGGTACTGCTTGTTATATTGTGCCAACAGAAAAGATTCTTCCGCCCCCAAGTTTTACTGATACTGGCATTGCAGCTTCGATGCAGTCGAGTCTTGGCATGGGAACCATCGAGCATGATGTTGATGCCTTAATGTCGGGATTAAACAAAAGATCCCTAAACAGCGACGATATCGCAGTACAAACTACCGATCTACTGGCAATTTCTACTTCCTCTCCAGCACTAGAACCAAGTTCTGCATCTCCAAGAATTCCAACAATAAGTCTCCGAAAAGCTTACTGGAAATCCAAAAAGGATAATTTTGAACTTGGAGCACATGATGTAGCTGATGTATAAAAGTAATAGCTCACAAATATGTAGGAGGTTCAACTCTGGACAATCAAATCATTTACTCCAGATATACGACTGAGATATGGAGGCATTGTGACTGCAAGATCCGTCAAATATCTTGGAAGAATGGCAACTAAGCTTGTTGATCAAGAAACCCGTGACTCATGGTGGATGGAACTTCGTGAAGAGGTTCGTGCGCACACATAAATATATTTAATTTGCCACTAGGTTAGATCTCATGCACAATCGTTGCAATGTTCTCACGTTGTCGGCTACATCGAATCGTGCACAATTCATGACGATGTCTGTGTATTATCAGCAACGTAAGAAACGTTGTGAAATACATCAATAGATAGCTGTGTAGAGGTACTGCTGCTGTTGTAAAAAGTCCCCCAACTCGGCGTCGTGCGTCCAAACCACTTTCTACTGCAGTTTCCGGTGAAAGCTTACCTAGTGAAGTGGGAGATCAATCGCCTTTATTAAGGCAGTAGTAGAGCTGCTCTGAGTTAACTTATATTTTCCATAGGACATTTGGATCGCAGCGTCGCTTTAAAGCAAGTTCGACTCAGGATTCGCCATGTTTTGTATGCCATATTCCGTATTCACGGTCTTTAGCCCCGTTTTCCAAGTATATTTCTTCATATTTATGGCAGTATTAATTGAGTGTTAGTATGCGTATGGTTCGATGTGGAATTTGCGGTCGTAAGTGGGTTCCAGAGATGCTTTTTTCCTCTACAGAACCACCCAGCGGACTAGCTCTAACTGGATCTGGTGCTTTTATACAATCACGAGTCTGCAGGTTAATTTTATTATCTCATAAATTCCATCAGTCTTTTTTAGGCAAAGACGACGTGGGGCTGGTGATGTCAATGCCACTATCGTCTCCGAAGCATTGCCATTTCTTGAATATGAATTACATCGTCAGGTCGGTCTAGACTATATACAATAAACTGATGCCTTATTTAGCTAATGGCAAAAATGCGAGTTCTTGGAGTCAACTCCATCTTTGGTTTCGAGTCTCAAGTTCAAGTATCTATCCAAAATGCAATGTCAATATAACTTTGTAATTAGATTAGCGGATCGTTTGTTATTGGTATCATTACTGGTACCGGAATGTATTTGCCAGCTCTGCCATTACCTCAAGTATTGCGTATCACGCGTAATATTGATGTTAAAGACGATGAAGATCGCCGCCTTGTTCAACTTCAATCACAAATTGAGCAGCTAAGCAACCAAAATCGAGCTTCGGTAATAGATTATAATAATCTCGGCTAATATTGTTTTAGATCAAACAAGATGCTGTGTGCACCATTTCTCCTGAGTTTTCCTCTCAAAAGCAGCGTCTTCTGCTCGATGATGATAATAGCTCTCTTTCGAGAAAACGATCTCGCAAAGTTGGCTCAAAACCCAAAGGATCTGAAGATGGCAATGGACCGCCATTACGAAAGACTCTGGGCAGCAATATTAGCTTGGAAGAAACACTAATCGATGATGATAAAGACAATAAATCATCGTCATCTGATTCTTCATCGGACTCGGAAGAAGATTTTAATCCTGATGGCTTCAGGTTAGTGAACATTATCATATTCCAACTATTTATTGTGATAGTGACACCAAACATCCATTTGTGCTTGAAATCGATGATGAGACCGATGAAGATTTAATGTCAGTACTCTTGGAGCAACCTCTTCCAGAGGGTATTTCAATCTATAACTCTGATCGAGTTCCTGGTGTGGCAATCCCTGGTCGTAATATTCATTTGTTTCTTTCAATGAAGCGTGTTGAATGGGATGAAGAGCACATGCGTGATACACGACTTAACGTGCTTTTTTCTCAAGTATTCAAAAATCTTTTTGCAAGGTACACTGTGGATTAGTACTTGTCTTCATCGGTACATTAGCATCTTGTTCAAATTAAGAGCCTTTGCTCCTTGTGTTGTATGTGGTTTGAAGACTCGCGTTGCATTGGCTGGTGAAAATATTGTACTTTGCCTTCATAGTAATGAAATGCTAATGCTGCATTAGATTGAAGTTGTTCTTATGGGCATGGCAATGCTCTCTGGTCATGAAAATATGGTTGAGAATGATGAATTTATTATTCAAAGTATCAACTACCCTGTTCCTGAAGAAGATGCAATTCAGGTTAGTGATGTACTGAGTAATGATGATGATCAAGAACCATCTTTGCGCTTGCAAATACTACAACACCCTTCATCATCATCATTTATGGGATCGCCACCACCAGGAAGTCCAATTTCAAATGGAAATCCATTTCATCAAAGCTCAAGTATTCGAGAATGGATTGAGCTCACACCTCTTTCATACGTCCCAGGCTCCAAAATAATTCGGTAGCTCACTCAACGCCATGATTGTTATCAATGTCATCATTAGATATTTGGGTCGAATTACGCTTCATTTCATTAAAGAAAGCTGGACAGTTCGAGAATTGGGTGGTTTGGGAGCTTTTTTCCACCTCTTTTTGAGTGAAGCCATTGCTGTCGTTCGTGCTCATGTCCGTGCTTTGGGTGGCAATGCAATGCTAAGCTTTCGACTTTTGCCAATCGAGTCCAGCCAATTGTACAGAAACCAGGTCTACAACATGATTTCTGTCACGGGGTATTTCATAATTCAATTGAAAAAAGTAAGCTAACCTTTGTAGTGATGCTGTTCTCTTGGAGAGAGATCAGTGCCCATTGCCTGTCGGTTGGTACACAAATCATGCATCCCGAGCTCACCCTCACATGGAATTTATTGCAAAACTCGACGCCCATAACAACACTAAAGCTACAACGTCATAATGTGCTAAAAATCTGATATGAAATCCATGGTATTGCATGAAAATTATAGCAAAGCTATGGCACTACACAGTGCCGGAGGAACGGACCAATTTGCCCAGCAGTCATATAGTTACCCATCAAAGCTTCAAGATAGCTCATCAAAAGTATTTCACGGGAGCTTTGAATTTGCATCTGCCCAAAAGAAATGGCTACAAACTCATCAACAAAAGGTTTTAATGTAAGTGTAGCATCCATTGCAGCTTTCTTAGTTTGGAATTCACCACACCGGACAGCAGTTGTAGGCATGTATTTCGCTTGGTTTTCAAGAATTTTTTGTGCTAAAGACAATGGCTTTTCAACAAGACGTGATAGAATGAGTTTAAGAAAAAGCTGAAGATGTGCCAAGTGCGAATTCAAGTCATAAATAGCTCCAATTTCCTCCAAAGCTTCAAGATACGGCAAGGGATTCGACATGGCTTGATTCAAGAACTTTAACTCTTCTGCATCACTCCACACATTAACAGAAATTGATGGAGATGATGTAAGAACGCAATGGAACCAAAACGGAGGCAAATACATGGTATCACCAGGATTAAGAGTAACATCAATCATCATATCAGCAGCAGTTGAAAAGCGAGGAAAATGCTTGATGAGTTCTGAAACACTTTGGCTTAAATCCAATTGAGATTGTCGATGACTTGGATGAAGACGGGAATAAAGGTATAAACCCTCATATGCCTCTGGCGGAAAAAGAAGAAAACGTTTAGCACCATGTATTTGATGAAATACATTGTGTGTTGCATCATAATGAAGATTAACAACTCCACTAGGTCCTCCAAGCCAAAGTTTAACCATTGCAGAGTTTTCCATTCCCGGTGCCACAAAGTTATAAATTGGGTTGATATCTTTTGCAAGTTGTGTTGACAACTTTACTAACTCATCATTTAGATAATAACTTCCATTCTTGGTTTGAGTGATCAAACTGTGCAATTGCCGTCGGTGTACTTTTAAAGTAGATTCTTTGGATGGAAATACATTGGCTAATTCAAGTGTAGGATCATAATGACGAAAGGTAGAAGTAATCGAGTGTTTAACAACCACTCTCTTTGGCAAGTTCTTGAGGACATGATCCAAAGTCCAATGTGACGTATTCCATTGCGTATTTGTGGGTGCTGCGACCAGAAAAGCAGGTACTCTTTTCAATTGCAACATACTTAAACTCGTGTCATTCCAAACAATACTTGGCACAATCGTATCCTTTGGTTCTTTCCAAGTAAACACAATCCATGCAAAGCACACGAACAATATTTTCCAAAACATGATGCTTACAACACTGATCCAATGTTATTCAAGACTGATTGAATATTTCAATTGCACACGGAAGACAATAATGCCTTTACATGACTCTAGTCAACCCTAATCCTAAATGTGTACTGTAGTTAAAGTGCAAATTGGGTCCGTGGTGGCATAAACATGAACGGAGAACGCATCACTCGACCGGTTTCATGCGGGACAAGGTGAAATTTTCAACCGGCTGGCTAATCAAAATTTCACGCCCTAGCCCTGTGCCGTTTGGGTGCGTCCATTGGGTTCATTCTTAGAATCCGCCATTGCTGCCCGCCATGCCAAACTGCACTCGTTCAATGTCTGGTGTCAAACGCCTATTTTGAAATAACATGCAGACAATGAATACTTCGCCACCTTCGGACAAATTGTGCAAACACCACGATATGACAGCTCCTGTATCTCCACAAGAGGTATTGACAACAGCATTTGAACCAAGTCAATTGCAATCGGAAGCAGAAGCATTTACAATATCTGCTGAAATGGGAGTTGATTTCTACAGTGATGTAAGTGTGTTGTACAATTTAACCTCGGATTTCTGCGGCAAGAAAACCGAAGAAGTGGCAACGATGGACATTTTAATCCATCGATTGGATGCACATGTTCGAGATGAAGATGCATTGCGAGATATTGAAAAAGTTCGCAACATGTACCATGGAATGCTGCATGTGTATGTATATTTATACCGTGTCCACTGGCACCATTTTGTTCAACTCGATATGTCGGGCCATCTCACCCTCTGTTGGAAACGATTGATGGCATTTGCAGCCGAGTACAGAGTCCTTGACGCCTCCGTTCTGCATAAAGTGTATGACTTTATCATGAGCATTATCGAGCATTAATTATTTCAACAAGTTAATTACTTTCTCTTACAATGAGTATCTGATTATGCCACCAAATAGATGAAAAAAGTTGAGCTTCAACTTGCCATTTGCTGACTTTTCTCCCATATACGAAGTATGTCAATGACTCATGGAGGATCACTCGTTTATTTAATTGTGCATCATATAATGAATTATCCACATTGATTTGAGTTGAATAGACTCTTTTAAGTGTAGCGATTCAAATGAATTTCATTTGCACAATATCTATCTACTATCTATCGTTTACATGGGAAGCATCAGAACGTGTTGACTACATAATTTTTGTGAGCCGACTAAAGCTCTTTCAGAGTAGCTGATTGAAAAAAATCACACGCTTCCCAAATTTTTTACTCCTGTCGTCTATCCTGTCAATTACAAAATGAACGTCTCAGAGACCACTCAACTTTACCGACTCCTCCTGTCCATCCATTTTGTAACCCTATACACCGTTCAAAATAGGCAGAATTAGAGACAAAGTTTTATCGTAAAATTAAGCCATCATGATTTGATTAAGTACTATGTGAACATCGCCATTGGCATGTTCTAAAGCAGGAATTAAATCTTGAGTTGGAATATCAGGAAAAATAGAGTGGATTGTCTGTAGTTGATAATCCCATTTCTGTTGAGAATCTTTTTTCTTGAAAAAATCAGTCATAAAATTCTTGGTATCACCAAAAAAGTTGTCTATTTCAATGTCACACAAATTCTTTTTAGCCTTTTCCAATGCATTTTTACTCTCTTGAATAGTTTTTGACATGACATTATTCCAAACTTGACTTGCATGTGAAAAATGATTTTTTTGAGATAATTTCACCCATGGCATTTTCTCCAAATTTAATGATGAAAAGGAATCAAAGGCTTGTAGTAAATTCATTGTATTTGTTTCTGTCTTTGACACAGCAAAGAAGCGAACAATTCCTTCTGAGACGTGTAAAAGTTCTTGACAAGCTTCATAAAACTCTTCATAAGAACCAACATTACTAAAGTTGCCATCAGTACCTTTCCATTGAATAACAAAAGAGTTTCGAGACAATCCAAACGTTGCTTCAAACAAACTCTCAAGCTCTACAAAGCCAAATACCATCAAATCCACACGAACTCTGTGAATTTCACCCTTGTACCCAATTTTTAACGCCACCGTCATTGCCTTTCTAAACTTACAACTCATTCTGACACCAAATTTAGAGCTACTAAATTAGAGCTACAAAATGCTAATTTCTATCTTCTAATTGTAATCTTGGAAATGATTTGGATCATTGTCAAACTAGTTGTGACAGGGATAGTGGGATGGCAGCGTACGAGAAGACATTGATCCCTCCGCTCAATTTTTCCATGGTGGATTCAGGCGTGTATCGTTCAGGCTTTCCCAACAAGAAGAATCACGCATTTCTACAGCAGCTAGGGCTTCGTTCGGTGTTGTACCTTTGTCACCAGCAACACCGTCCTGAAAATCTTGTTTTCTTTGAAGAAAATAATATACAAGTATTTCAGTGTCCAATTGATGGCAATAAGGTATTCCTTTCTTCGAACAATGCTCTACATAATTATAGGAACCTTTTCTTGGTATTAATCCAGAGTCGATGAACATGGCTCTCACCCATTTACTTGGTATGCATTTCTATCTATTTTTTTCATTTATCAACTAGATGTTCGTAATCACCCAATTCTTGTACAATGTACTAAAGGCACTGTAAAGTTCTTTCTTCAATGCTATTTTCTTATTAATGCCTATAGCATCGCACAGGTTGTGTGATCGGTTGTCTTCGCAAAATTCAGCACTGGTCCTTGACATCTATCATTGATGAGTATTGCAGATTTGCTGGGCCTCGTATGCGTTTGTTGGATCAACAGTTTATTGAGTTTTTTGCTCCTGTGATTGAATATGATGAAGCTCACGCACCACGGTGGTTGTATTAATTATCTACAAATTCAAAGAGCTGATTTGAGTTGCTTTCAAAACATGTCCAAACTTGAGCTTTGTGGGAGTTGGCATCGACATCGAGGCAAAGATTTGGATGATGAGCGTGTTTGATTGTACCATGGGCAATTATCCATTTTTGGTTCGAGTTGTTTTCATCACAGGAATATGTGTGAAGACTGTAGCTACGATCGTTGACTTGGTAAGCATCTAGGCATTGACCATTGCTAGCAACTTTAATCTGCTGAGTGGATGAGTTGATTTCAAATAGCTCGTTTAGATTGTGCACTTCTCCATTAGCATACAATCCAGAATTCCATTCAGATAAAAATGTACTTGTGCCTGCAAGACGAAGCTTTATATAAGATTTGACTGGACCAGTGCATTTTGTTGAAATAATTTGACGAGTGTCTTGGGAATTGCACGTGGCTACAGTGAGAAGTTTGGGGGATGATCGAGTTGTTGAAATGCAAATATTGTGGGTGAGATGACGAACACGGTTGCTTTCAATGATCCAACGCTGGTTTTTGTTGTTTGCATCACAAGGCCACGTGTGAAGATGAAATCCATTTGAATCGCTATATGCATCCAAACACTGATGATGAACTGCTATAGCACCAGAAGCTGCATCGTATTGGAATTGAGCATTTGGGCTTGAGTCAATCTTATCAGCATAAATCAAACCATACCATTCATATACCCCTTGGTTTTCAAAGGTACACAATCCAATGTAATCACTCTTTGGTGTAGATGTTGGTGCAATAGAAGTAGTTGGAGCTGGTAAACTCGTTGTAGGCACTGGTGTAGGTGTCACACTTGGTACACTACTTGGTGCAGTTGTAGGCGATGAAGTTGGTGAATCTGTTGTAGGAGCTGGAGAATTGGATGGAGCAACCGAGTCTTTGGGGAGAACATTTTTGTCTTTCAAGAACTTGATAATGTTTGACATCTTGATACCTCCATTGGAATTGCCAGTATTATCGCAAAGTCCACAGTTGTGTAATGCAATGACAGTGTTGTCATTTGTACTCATAATTGGAGCACCAGAGGAACCACCTTGGGTATCAAGAAAATGTCCAATAGTGTCTTTGGTATTGCGAAAGTTGTCCATACAACTTTGTTTATCCAAAGTCAAGACCTTAGGAATATCACCATTATTGGTAAGAGTAAGACGTTTGGGCCATCCTGCTGCATGGTGTGAGGTCCAAATTGGCTCATCAACCTGTACTGGGGCATCTCTGGCTTGTAAATAGGCGTATTGTTGTAAATTGGCATTGGGCTTGAGATTATCAAGCTGTACCAATGCAAAGTCATTTAGTTCGTCCCATGCAATGAGTTTAGTACTTGTTGCAACGATGTCACCAGGACAACCAGATTCTACTTTGTTTTGAGGATCTTTGCAACTTGGACACAAAGCATTAAACTCAACTTGAGTATTCTTTGCTCGGGTTTCACTGTTAATACAATGGCTATTAGTAATAAGATGACCTTCAGAGCCAAAAAGCCATCCCGTGCACAAAACCTTTCCAGTGATTAATAGTCGAGCCACCGATCGACTTGCTGCAAATTTACTTGGTTCAGTTTTATTAAAGCAAATTGCTGGGCGGGATTCGTCTGAAATACTGCAAATTGTTTCTTGCACACCACTCGATGGTAAGCCATTAATACCACTGACATATTGATCAATTTCAATAATGTTCTTGTCATGTTTGCTGTAAGATGAAGAAGAATATTTAAGCTCCACAGTGCTGCAAGGCATTGATTCCGTGTAAAAATCATTTTGGGTCGTAGTATATGTCAACTTTTTTAATCCATCACGACAGGCAACTTCAAAAGTCGAATTGGCTGGTAATGATAAAGTAGTAAAATGCACCGAAATATAACTAGCGCCTGGTGAATCAATGGTCTCATGGAAAGGAGCACTGCCGTCTGAGTGCAAAGCAATTGAAATGGAATGCCCCACTTCAACTGGCTGTGGAGTTGCTCTGACTGAAGCAATAAAAGCAACAATACCAGCAATCAATTTAAATTGCATGATGTTGGCGAGACCAGGTAAATTTACAAGTGAGCCATGTACTCAACATTACCTACTTTACTTCATCATTAAAGGTATCAGATAGTGATTTTAATTTCCTTATTTTGTTAATTTGTGTGAGGAAAGCAGCTTGAAATTCTCAGATCTTGTACTTTTTAATTGAATAAACAATGACATATGTGTTGCAATCTGATTGGAATCGTGTGGTGACAAATATCCAATGCTGATTACAAAAATCGTCAATCAGATTATAAGGAGTGATTTTGTCATCGTTTTTGTCCGTCTGTAGTCATTCTGGTAGATAAAAAGTTCGACAATGACTCGTAAGATACTGGATTTCATTATTTGGTGAAATAGAGAAGATTGATTACAGAGGCATGTCCACAATGTGTTATCAGATATTTCAATCCGATTCTCGTCTAGATTATCATAAGTCTGAACGTAACAGAAGATTATTTATCTTGTGTCTCAATCATGTCTTGGATAAAGATTTTTAATTTTTCAAGTTTAGCTTGGATAATATCGACTAAAGAGATAGAGACTACTTAAACATCAACAAGCAACAATGTGTCGCCTGGATAATCGCTAGATTATTTCTAATTGATGATACTTTACAATGACTTTTCAAATTGGAAACGTAAAGCACTTCTGATTAAGTGATAAGATAATTCCAACCACGTCAAAAGAAATTATTACACGTAACAACCTTAGGTGATGCTACCAGTATTAGCCATTTAAATTTTCATTATTTTAGTTTGTTCCTCAAAGCAAATTTTATCTAATCCATACCGTCTGCCCCAGTATTTTTTTCGTTATTTCAGTATGAAAGACAACGATTCTAATTGAAATTTCTATTGATCAAAGTGCCAATATCCGAGCTAATCATTGCACAGTATTGGCGAGCTACAGTTCCCCCACGGCATTGATGACATATCATTTGAAATAAGTAATTAAATCATATCTTGTATTTATCACGAAGTAAATGATCATAATTCTATTCATCCTGGCATGCTATAATTACGATAGACAATACATTGCTTGTCAACGGTCTTATCGTTGAAAGGTTTAGACAAAATGTTAAAAAGTACACTCTCATGGTTTTAAGTACATTTTTTCAGATGCAGACGTTAAATTGTGGGGTATTAGGCTTCGGATTTGTATGTCCCGTGAATATCCATGAAGGTATGTATGTGAGCGATCTTCAAGATGCTATCGTAAAACATCTACGTTGGATCACGTCGTTTAGTGTCGCCCCAACAGTAATCAATCTGTACTTGGCACGAAATCAGGATACAGGCGAGTGGCCCACTAATGATGAGAATGGGTACAATTTTTTGATTAATTGTAGTGTGAATAGTTGTGCCAAATTGTTGCCAACATCAACACTGATATAATTTCATTGACAATACCTAAATTCAATACATATATATTGGTTGCACTCGGTGAAAATACTTTGCTACCACAAAAGAATAAAATTCCTGGTGGTGGCCTTGTGAAAATTGAACAACATGCCATTGACACAAATCCAATTTTCAATGCAATTTCTGATGTATTGAATATTTATGAGCCATTATTTCCACGTGACAAACTGACTAATTCATTACATCACAGTATCACGGTAGACAAACGCCATTTAATTTTGCTATCGTCGCCACCAGTATTCGGGAAAACATCGACGCTATTACTTTTTAAAGCTAAATACCCTAAATTCGAATGCAAATATGTGAATTTAATTCTCCATACGATGGTTTTGCATCATTGGGAATCGATTTTAACTACCCACATTTTAACTTTTCACCAGATCCTAACAAACACTACGTTTATACGTTTGATGATGCTCATGCTCATTTTAATTACAAGCCTTTTTGGAGTCATTTAAATACTTGGCCACATTACAATCATCGTAATTTTCACTTTATTACTAGTGGAGGAATATGCATCGGGGATCATGTTGCTCCTGCAGCATTGAGAAGACATGCACGTAAATTTACTAAAGAAGATATTCTCTTAAACGAAGATGAGGCGCGTTTAATTTTGAAATCAAAGCCACCACTTGGATTACCATTAAAGCTGCAAGATGATGATATTATCAATTGGATAATCAATCTATGCGGCGGATGCATTGGTGCTCCTCGTATTGTTACTAAGGCTTTGAGAAAGTTTATTTTTTTGAAAAGTACATCAATGAGTGAAATTAAGGATTTCTTGTCTTCTGAATGCATTTGTAGCTCACTGTAGGAATGTTTTGAACCCAAACGCGGAGAAAATTTTAATTGCTTGCCTCAAAAGTGATGGAAATCAAAGCTTAATACCTGATTACCTTCTTAATGTCAAAGGTTGTGTTACCTATTTGTAAGAATGTGAGTATTGCATTGTATCAATGACAAGATAAAGTTCACCTCTCCTTATGCAAAACAATTTTTTCATCATCGATATTATCCCAATCGAGCTACAGTGAATCCATCAACTATACATGAAGTAATCAAAAAAGTTATCCAAAATATATCTGCTTCAGAACTACGAGAGTTGTTAGCAGATGACTCCAAAGCTTTTGACCAAATTGTCCTTCTGGAAATTTTCATGAAAAGTATTGTTCACAACACCGATATATCAATTGGCCCCAAATTATTACGTATATTGCCACAATCTTCAGCTGATGTATCAAGTATTGTTGGTTCCAATCTTTTATTTTACTTGAGTGGAGATTTACTTGGGCATTGAATTACTTGTCAATGGAAAAAGACTTTGCCCCAATGGATCATGCGAACAGTAGTACGAACATGATATAAAACTAAGTCAAATGCCATTGTCAACCTTCGCACAAGTGAAATTGATGAAGGCATCAAAGTTGAGAGACCAGAAGTAAAAGTGATTGTGCTCTTTGAGATGAATGAATTCTCAAGCTGTGAATGCATTTTTGGAATGGATGTTGAACCATCCATGCTTCGATTGAAAAGATAAATAAAATTTGCTTTTTGTGCATAAGTTTGTTTCTTGCATGAGTCTACATAGTATCATTTTAAGTAAGAGATAACAATCACATAGAGAGATGCAGATTACACAAAACGATATTACCAGTATGTGATGTTGTTTGTATTTACATTCCCGAATATGTTTGATATACTTTCAAAGAATGTTTATATCTAATCCATGTCAACTTCTCTTGTAACATTGATGTCGTCTTGAGTATCGCCGTATTTTGGGAATTGACCATATTGCTGCAATGACATCATGACACTTCTGTGAATCGAATCCTTGTGCTTCATCTACACTAGCAATTAAAAACAAGTTAAATAAAAATTTTAACCTGTTGTTTGAGAGTACTAAGTTCTGCAACAACTTTATTATGAGCTTCTACCAAGGAATCATATTCTGCTTGAGTTACACGATAATCTTGAGATCTAAGTAATAATGAGAACAATAGCATAACTCTAAACAATACCCTGCAGATGTACTTTGTGAGTCAAATTCTTTTAACTTTGTTTCAGCTGTCATCCCCAGAAGACGATTTAAAGCATGGCTTGATTTGCCATTAATGTCCTAACATTGTTTAGTAAATATGGGTATGTAGCAAGTCATACCAATTTGGCAGCGTCCAGCTCATTTTGCAATGTAATGTTCTATAGGAAGTAGTAAGTAGAGATGCATGATGATAAATAACCTGAGCTTCTAATTTCTCGTTCATGCCTTGGATTTTTGAATATCCGATTTCAACACTCTTTTTCTAAATGTTGTTAGCTTTCAATATCTTCACATGAATACATACATCTTCTTCCAAAGCCTTGTATGCTTGCTCCAGCTATGGTAGACAATAAAGAGTTTTAACGATTTTCTCTTAGATGTACCTGTGCTATCTTTTGATTGAGTTGAGTTTCTTTTGCAATCTACAAAGATAAATGAGCAATTCAAAGTAATGTCTTGGTACCAAATACGCTGTGAAACTATTGGATTCACTTGGAGGCACTGAAGGTGGAGTATCAAATGAGACGTGAGGTTGAGGCTGTGCATCTCGTCTTGTAGCAGGGCGTTTGGCTGCAACTTCTGGCTCATCAGCTACTAGCAATTTAATACAAGAAATAAAATAATGACTATTACTTGATGATCGAGTGCGCTTGCGTTTACCAGAGAGAATAGTTGGTTGAGTTGGTGGTGGCAACTTTTTGTGAACAGAACCCACATATACACCCGAGTCAAAAGACGAAGGATTTTTTAATGAACCACCGCCAAAGCATATCACCAACTACATAAATATAAGAAGAGGAATATGACAAGCAAGTACCCGAGGTGTTAATTGAAGAATTGTTGTAAAATTACGTGGCTGAGGAGCTACACCTTGACAATCAACCATAGTAAATGAACAATTATCATTTAAAATATGCCCTGCAAGAAATCCAGCATCACTATCTTTTTTAGTAATACCACTAAAAATTACAAATCCATCGGTTAAACTTATCATCTACACATTGTTAGTCCTTGGTAAACATGAAATAATTACAGAGTGTTTAGCTCGATAGACTGCTTCCGAGAGCCCTTCACTTTGTAAATGCTTTAATAGTCTCCAAGCATGTCGTTGTAAGTCATATTCAAATGTATTGCAAAACAACGTTCCTTTCCTTGTACTTTGCGATTGAGTATTTTGCTTTCCAAAGCCCCCATGTATAATAACTTTAGAATTAACAATAGTCATTGCTGCAAATGCTCTTCTTGAAGGTCGATTATCAGATTCTGTAATATATTCCAATGTTTCATTCTACAATCATCACATCAACCTCATTAATTAAAGTATTTAATACCTGGGTATTGAATATAATAACATCATTATAAAAGATCAATCCATCAGCTGATTGTCCACCAAAAATAAAGATTCTACCATCATTTAAAAGCACACTTGAGTGACCAAATCGTGGTGGAATACTTTTCAATGCATCACACCGCACATTACACCACGTGACTCTCTTGTCGTTAATAGCAAGGTTAAACTTTTGTATTTCTAAATGTTTTTCCTGTACAAACTCATTATTCTTATCATTTGGAGATATCCGATTGCCAATGACATAAACTGTTGACCCAACAACATGCATCGAATGATGTCTAAACTCAATGAATCTCATCGAGCAAAGCTACAAGTACGTACCGATGATAGCCTGTAGTATCTTGTCGTACTGAATGCAACCGTTCCCATTGAATTTCAGGCAAATATTGCGTTCCATCGTCCAGAGACTCTGCTCGATCACCAGAAGACAGCGAAAGCAGCCATGTATCCGTAAAAGGCCTGTCCACAGCATGTCCCCCATGCACCAACACCATATTACTTGATAGAACCACTGCAGCATGGCCACTTCGCATTGCTGGACTTGTAATTCGCGCACTCTTGTCCTCGGCGCGCTCCCAGTTGATGTCCATTTCAAATTGTGGCGGGGCAATACAGCCCAAAGGGCATGGACCAATCAGAAACGAGAATGAGTGGAAAGCGAATGATGGTTTGATATGGATAGAAACACGCAACTTTTATCCTGGGGAATGTTGGGTACACAATGTGTTTCCAGCATGAACGAGATCCAGTGGATGGATTGAATATGTAATGTAGTGTATGATGCAGTGGTATATTGGTAGGCTGTGAAAGAGAACGTGTATAGGATGTTTTAGATAGATTGGAATGGAGGTAGAAGGAAGGAAGAGTTGCGTGGAATTAGACGGTTGAAAAAGGATCACATCTCACTGGGCAATACAAATTTCAAGTAGTAAAAACTTGATAAGAATTTAGTACAATGCATAGGTATAGACAGGATAAAGCTCTTCTGGAAATCCTCTTTGACGTTCTTCATAGAGAATTGTGAGTCCTGCTTGACGAAAAATACTCTTGTAATAGGCAGCAGATCTGGAAATTATTGTTAGGAAATTTGGTGGGTAGATTGTTTACCGTGTCAGACTGCTATCTTCTTCATCTACTTCGAATGGTGAACCATCAGCAATTGTATTTTCTTTTATGCAAATAACACCACCATCTCGTAATGACTAATAAGTTGTTAGGGGTGAAGTGTGTGAGGATTGTACCAATTGGCATTTTGTTAAGTAATCGATGAAATCAATGTCGGTTAAATGAGGACAGACCCATTGACACCAAATTAAATCGTAACTTTTAGGTGATGGATTGAAATCTTGCATACCAAGACAAATATATTCACGTACACGATGGTTTTCATCACCAATGTACTTTGGAGCAGCTTTTAAAAGACGAGGACTTTGTTCTAAAAGATCCACAGTTTGAAATTGAAGCAAGAGCAAGTGTTTCACCACACGACCAATACCACCACCACAATCTAATATAATCTCTTAAGTGCATTTCAGCAAGAAAGAATCAATACCAATAGCATATTCATGTTTCAATTCAGGTCGTATTGATTGTACACGTTTAAGAAATGAGATTGATCCTTCAATATCAACTTGTGAAATATATCCATACCCTCCCAGTACACCTCCAACGTCTGATGGACAATTAACTTCATCCTAACCCATGAATCAACTTTATTAAGGAATAAATAAGCTTTATACCTCCCAATAATCTGCTCCTTGTGAATACCAAGCTGCAGGTTTACTTTGATCATCTTTCACATCACCCAACTTGGCTGTCCACATTTCATACACCGATCTAATCATCTCATAAAAAGGGCTCTACATAAACTAGAGGTATACGTGTATTCAGCTTGGAAATCTTGACCTACAGCATTCAAATCTTGTTGGACTTGCGTTGATATTCGCTTTAGACGATCCCAGTTGATGGGCATGATGACACCAGTCAAACACAATGCACCAATAAACATCATTTCCGTGAAGTTGCTTTCTTAACCGAATACTCGACATTGCATTTTATATCAGTTAGAAATCCCAGTTTACGGTTAATGAGTAATTCAGTTAGAAATTCCAGTGTACGGTAAAATGGTCAAGTGATTCGTTTTTTTGTACCATTTTATGGTATAGCGGTCAATAGGATTCTGTTAGAAATCCCAGTTTACGGTCTAACGGTCAATTGTGTCATGAATCTATTTTTAGATGCTCCACTAAGTTCTGAGTGAGGTTTAAAAAGTACAATAAGATGTACACGCTCCGGAACCTCCTTCAAGACTGCAGTAGTAAAATGACACGAACTTCATGTGCTGCAGACAAGAAGAAAGAAATATTGGAAGAGGTGTGGATGGCATTGAACGCATGGATTGAAGCCCGGTATAATGATGGCAAGGTTCGAAATACAGTTGAAATTTTGAAAATTGACACAATTGTAGGGCGTACATGTAGCTCCATTTTGTAAGATTAGTTGGGAAACTATTACTGTCGGAAGAAATACAAGAAAAATACGACCGATTTTCTTACTTAATGATACGTATGGAAAGACGTATGGACTACATTATAAAAAACGCGTCACAGTGCCTATTGTGGCTGCTATTGAAGATATCAACTTTACAAAATTAGCCATCAAATATTCAAAAAATCTTACAAAAGATATTGTGTTTTCAGGCGTACGAGATTTACTTCATAAAATTGGCGAAATTGCATCGACGGGAGCTCAAATGAGTATTGAATTGACAATTGGTAAAATAGTTGCAAAAAATAAAGCTATTCACATGATTTTTGATCCAAAACAAATTCCTAAATCTCTCGAGGTACAGTCAACGAATTCAAGTGTATTGACTAATTTATTCTTTCTAGGCTATAGCTTCAGCATCCGTGGGTACAGCATGTCCTTCCATTATGGGGGATTTAGCCGAGTTTGACATTAAACTAGAAGATTGCAACCAGCTAGAAGATTTATCAAGTTTAGTCCCTGAGCGTCCTGTACCATCTTCTACTACACCAAGGACACCACGAACACCTCGTCCTTTGCAAACTCATCGAGAAGTGACTACTCCACGTCCATTAGATAAGCTTTCGCCGCGCAATCAAATTGGTCGCTCACCACGCCCAATTTCTCGCAATGGCCTTGGATATGTGAGTGCAGAAGTACCATCTATAGACTGCACAACGATGCTATTATCTCCACCCCAAGTCCGAAATCATAGTGCTTACAAGGAACCAGCCCTTGATTTTTCATTTAAAGATGCCATCAAGAAAGAACTTGAGCGATCAGAAGATCGTCCTTCGTCTGCAGCTGATGCAGCGTATGCAAGACATATTTCTCTCATGGAAAAAGAAGTTGAAATTGAAGCTCAACATGCCATGGATATTCATCGACACCACATGAGGGACTTGGATGAAATTGCATCAGAAAAGCGACAAAGACGACAGAATGCTGAACGACTCCAAGATGCTATCCGAGAGCAAATGTTTGAGGCGATGAAAAATAGAGAAATTCAACGCAAAACAGAGCATGGTACTGATCCATCGGAGAACACCTTTATCTCGCATAGCCATTTGAGTCGACTTGGATTTAATAGCCCCGAAACCACAAAGCGAACCCAGGATAATATGCACTCGTATTTGCAAGAACAGGTAGCTCTAGTCCATTAAATATTGCTTGGATAGTTATGTTGTAGATGAATGTAAAAGAAAAGGATCGTCGAGAAGCACGTGTAAAAGCTTTACAAGAAGATCGTCTTTTCTTGGAAAAACTACAACGTGACATTGATCAAGATCGGGAATTTGTCCAAAATGAACAAGAACGACAACGTAAAGTTCTTACACAAGCATGGGAAAAAGACCATTCGATCAAAGTGGCATTTAAACAAGGTCGAAAACTCATGAATGATCGGATCAAAGATGCGATTTCAGTTCCTGCATTTGGCAGTACAAACAAACAAAATGACGATTTTTCAGTTGGCTTTGACGTACGTTCAGTCACAAAGTAAACTACATGAAGTAATATATGAGTGTTTTTTTCTGGTTGAAATTTATTCCTCTTCTTCTTCCTCTTCTTCTTCCTCTTCTTCTTCGTCATCTTCATCACCTTCTTCCTGTTTTTCACGCTCTATCTTTTCTCGTAGCATCTGAACAATTGCATTTTGAGTTCGACGTTCTAGTTTCTTCATTTTCTTTTCTAGACTACGCTCTAGATCCCATGTTGGCTTCTTGGGAGCAATTGCAACCACTTCTTCTTCAGGTTCTGCAACTACTTCAGACTCAGAAACAGGAGCTTCTTCGACTGGTTCTTCTTCACTCTTTACAGCCACAGCTACAGCCACAGCTTGTCCATTCTCTTTACGATTCTTTGCTTCACGTAGTGCTTTTAATCTCTTAGCACGATCGTTGTCCATCTCGTCCACGTAACAATAACTCTCAATATGGCTTTGAATAATCCCAAAATGAACTTTATTTTATCTTGATTTTTATATATGTATTTTAGTATATATACTTTCATTATAAAATACTAAACTTAACAGCAAAATTAACTTAGTATCATTATCTGTACCTTTAAAGTGCGTACTGGTTTTTAAGTCCGCTTGATAACATGCTGCTTCATCACACAAATTCAAGAGAACTCATTATAATGGGGTGGCATTTAATTGCGAGTGGTCTGTCTCGAATTGCAAGTGGTTAATCTCAATGCTAACCTTCTTGGGTGATTAATGGTTTTACACAGTTGTGTAAAACACATATTGCACATAACGCGTGAATTTTGTTGTAAATTTTTTTGCATTGAATAGGAATTAACCTTCACGCAGTATTCGTCATAAGTATTATAAGTTTTCTACATGTTTTTGCGTTGAGTATTTACAATCATTTAAGAAATGCTTTTCCGTACAACATTGACCACATTGAATTATACTTGGGACACCATGACGACACAGGTGAATGGGTACCCCAAACTAAGAGACGAACCCAAATTTGATTTTGTCTTTGATCGATCGATTAAATTGCCTGAATTCACCATGCATATTCAGGGTGAGGTTCAAAAAAGTCATCTATCTGCGTAAATAAGAAATGATAATAATCTTGTGGAAATTCCAAGATTTTACATTATTAATCATCCATTTTATGCTGTGCTTTCTGAAAGATTGCAAATGTATTATCCATTTTCCCCTCGCAATCGGCTAATTCAATCAATATACGAAAGTATCGCCAATGAAGGAAAATAGTTTATCTTTTTACCTTCGCCAGAAGGTTCGGGAAAAATGTTGACTTTGTTGCTCTTCAAAGCACATTACCAAAAGATTGAATGCAATATTGTGGTGATGTCTTTTATTGAATCTGCATACGATGGTCTTTTATCGTTGATGTGGATTCAAACAAACACTACGTTTTCATGCTTGGTGATGCAATACAATGACACAAAATTTTGGAATAGCATGATTCAAGATGGTCCAACTTGGTTACCAAGTAATTTCCATTTCATTATATCTTGAGCAACATGTCTTAAAAGCCTTGTGATGCCCCCAATTGTTTTGAAACAAATTTCTCTGATATTCGATGAAAAGGACTTTCTTTTGAGCGATGAAGAAGCATATACTTTTTGACATCAAGTGATTATTTTGGACTACCTGATCGATTCCGAATGGGCAACGTAATTGACAAAATTGTCCAACAATGCGGCGGACTTGTGGAAAATATTTCTTTGTCTCGTGATGCGATAATCAACAATTTCCCCGGGAAGAAGATAGTAGTAGATGAAATACTGGCATTCATCGACTCAACTGATTTTCATGAACACTTAAGTTATTTGTTCGACACAGACTCTGAGTTTGAGTCAAAGTTGAAGAACATGATAATCAAATGTCTTAAAAGCAGCCTAGAGCCCTATTCATCCTATCTGGTGATAAAAAGTCTTCCATCGACTATTTATTGGCATGTTGGATTTATCATTGTGTCAATGATACCATTCAGTTTTCATCCCCATTTCAAAGAAATTCCTTGAGTTACATATTTTATCCTGACCGTGCTATGTCAAATCCGTCCTCGACGCAAGAGCTAATTAAAATAGTATTTCAAACAATGTCTGCATCACGGCTTGAGAGCTCAACTTCGAGGAAAAAGAAGATAAAATGGTTTTTTACAAGTAATTTAAGGATGTTGTTTGAATTCATACTACTTGTGCCTGCAAGATTTGTCCAACGACGATGATGATTCTTTTATGGACGATGGCGATCCAATGGGAGCAAACAATAACGATTTTATTGAAATCAGTGGTTGCTTGTCTTGGGGAATACAACTACTTGTCAATGGCAAACCAATTGGCAATAACAACCAAACAAATGAACCAAGTGCAGATAATGAACTAAAACAGTTTGCTATTGTGGATATTCGTGAGTGGAAAACTTCTACTTCTACTAATGTCAAGCAATCAAATGACAAAGTGACTGTGTTTTTTGAAAGAGGAAACTACAAAACATGTCGCTGTGTATTTGGAATGGATAAAGATCCTATCGTGATTAAATTGGCGTATTAAGTTGCGATAATGATATTTGTTTCACTTTATAGCACAAGCTTCCAATACAACAAGCCTACTGTTGCACATGTAGTTGTTGAATTATGTTCTAGTAATAATTACACAAATCGGTGATCTTCATCGTATTTAACATCAATATTAATTTAGGACCAGCTAATCTAATTATATAGTTCTATTGATATTGGATAAGTCCTTGCTATACTTGCTGATGGGTAGATAGAAAGCGTAGATATCTTTATTGTGGGAAAGAATTGTGCAGTGTTTACTATGACGTGCTTAATGGGTTGGTGTTAAAAATTCTCCATTATCACGTGGGGTATCTATTTCGAGTGATCCTCAACAGTGTCAAGAACTTGATATTATTACAATAAGAACGTGCATATATATCTTGTTCCTACGTCAGTCCAACATATTTGCTTATTCTCTTGTAACAAACAACGCAAGAATTACTTGGTAGATATACTCACATTCATACATCATGTCCATCAAGGTACCATCTTGTATGACAAGAAGATTTCGAGACCTCTACATTTGAATACAAATTTCAATAGAAAGGTTTCCACCAATAGACATCTCGACATGTCAATTTTATCCTCGTTTTAACAACCACTTTCTTGAAGTTTCTAATGCCAAGTATAAAGTTCTTATTTATAGCGTCACTGAAACGAGGGAACGGCATGGGACTTGTTCGTTGAACTGTTTTCTCCGACATTTTTATAAACCTCTTTTCAAGAATGTTGGTGACTAGAAATTAAAAAATTCGAAAAAAATCGTTTCATACAAAGAACAAATAAAACATGTATTTTATATCTTTTATTAAAATATCGAATAAAAAATTATATTATCATTCGGAATTTGTATTGAATAATTGATATGGAATCATTTAGCAATTTGCTTGCAAAGACACAAGATGGAACAACGTATGACTGCGATTAAGATCGGCTTTAAGGGCGAAATTCATCGTCTTCGCGTGGATTTAGCTTCGTTTACCTTTACAGATCTTGAAAAGATGTTTATTGACACATTCCACCTTGCTCAAGGTGCCTTTGTGATCCAATACAAGGACAATGAAAATGATTGTTTGAATGTGGGTTCTCCATCGGAATTTGAAGAAGCATGTAATGTGTTTCTCTCTTCTGGTGATGTCAAGAGCTTGCGTTTTGTGGCTGTTCCATCCATGGAAGCTGCTTTCCATGATAATGTAGCTGATCCGATTCTCAAAATCATTGAATCTCTTGTTGAAAGCCTTAACCAAGCTATGGAAAAGGTAAAGTCGGAACAATGGAAGCAACGTGGCGAACAATTTGCTGCTAAAGCACAAGAAAAAGCACAAGCTACTGGTGTTGTAATTAATGAAAAGATGCAACAAACTGGTGTTGTTCTTAACCAAGCTTACCAAAAGACTGTGGAAGAATCTAAGGTTGCATTTGAAGCTGCCAAGAAGAGTCTAAACGAAATTGAATTCGACCATCTCAAGAAGAGCTTGAACGACATTGATTTCGATCGTCTCGTCAAGGAAACCTCGGACGGTGTCAAATCTGCTGCCGAAACTATTTCAGCTTATGCTCATCAATTAGTGGAAGAAATCCAACAACTAAAGGAACGCACCACTGTTCCTGCCGCTGCCCCAGCTCCAATTGTCCCTGAAGAAGTCAAGGAAGAAGCAGTCGAGGAAGTAGTAATTGTTCCTGCCCCAGAAGAAGTTGTTATTCCTGCAGTTGAAGAACAAGTCGAAGAACAAGTCGAAGCTGAATGGGAACAAATTCCTGAAGATGCTCCTGTCGTTGTTCTCCCAGAACCAACCCCTGAAGAACTCAAATGGGCTGCTCAACTCGCTCTCATCCGTGAAGTTTTCGTTGATGTTGACTCTGATCGTGCCATTGCTCTCTTGGAAGCCTCGAACGGTGACATTAACGTCGTTCTCAACAGCCTTTTTGAAATGTAAAGCAACGCTTTCGTATCTATAAGTTTATACTAACAAACGCATTCTTCATCTCTTCTTCCTTATATATACTTCTTTTTCTCTCCAATTTCATCGCATTCTTCTTAACTTGCTTCAATCCATCGTCTATACTCCCCCATTCACTCCATTGCCCATTGCTACCTTCTTTTCAACCACAACGAATTCTTCAATCCATCTCATCACATCCACATTCTTATCATTTTCTTGCTTCGTATCGTTCGCTGGCATTCACACCTTCTCACATTAACCTCACATAGCTTCAGTACCTCGTTCAATCCCCTTGATTCTTTCCATCCTCATCATATACTTTCAATCAAGTTGCTTGATGGATGATTAAATCAATCACAATCCATTCTTCACTCCATCTCCTTGCTTTCACGCTGCTTCTAGCCATTCATAGCAGCTTCATAGCACATATATCAACACCAACACAACTCTCTTTCCTTAATTGATTGCGTGTATCTCTTGATTCCATTGCTTCAATTCAGCACAGGTCCCATCCTCTTCTGAAATCATTTTGAAAATGGCCGAGAACGGGGCCAAGTCCATCAACGGATGTCTTCTTCGTCGTACGCCGATGGGATTCTTTAGTTCCAAGGGCCCTGGAGACTGGGTACGTGTGTGGTGTGAGTTCGAGTATGCTACAGGGGTGCTTAACGTCTACCTGGACGAGCATAAGTATCGTCGAGTGCTAAACTGGCGTATTCTTCAGTGCTCGATTCAGCACGTACGCAATGATGGACGATATTGCATTGAAATCGAATACGTACAGCTAAAGAAGAAGGAGACGTTCTCTTCTGCCCCTGAGAGCAAGAACAAAGACATTGAGTGGTGGTTCGAAGTACTTACATCTTCCAAACTCACACTTGCTGAAGGACGAGTACCAACTCCATTATCATTAGTAAGAGCTCCATTGCCCAAGATTAAGATCAAAGAAAGAAAGGTAAGAATGCCATCCAAGCCTGCATTAAGACGTCGTCAACCTAAACTTACGACGTCTGTGTCGAGATTTGAACGCATTGTTGTGTATGAGACTTTAACTCATTTCTACGTTGTGGGCTCGGATCGTATGTACACACGCTTTCGCATGTTTACTTTAGATCGTATGAATGAAGCCCCAGAGTCTTTAGCAGCCATTTTTACTGAAGATCCTACCATTTATACATGTGAAGAAATTGAAGCTTTATTGCAAAATTTAGACAAAGAAGCAAGAGCTAAAACAAAGTATGGACTTGTTAGAGCTGTGGTAGCTGTGGCTATTGTCGGCTTTATCAAATTTCTTCAAGGTTATTACATGATTCTTGTCACCAAGAGACAAAAAGTTGGCTGTATTGGTGGCCATTATATCTATTCTATTCAAGCTACGCAATGTATCCCCATTAGTCAATCAAAATCGGATGGATCATGGACATGGGTGTCGAGATGGTTAAATCCTAGTCCTTTGGAAGATGCTGAAGCGAGATATTTAACGCTATTTCATTTTGTGGATTTGACAAAGGATTTTTACTTTAGCTATACGTATGATCTTACTCATACGTTGCAACACAATATGACTACTGATCAAACAAAATCAAGTGATATGTAAGCTACTTTGGATGGATGATTGATAAATTGCTTGATAGGTTTGAGTGGAATTTTTACTTGAATAGAGAATTTTCAGCAGCATTGTCGGCGCCAGCAACTAGTGAATGGGTGCAACCACTTATTCTTGGGTTTTATGAACAGAGAAAATGCAGCTTGTTTGGTCGCCTTATTAGCATCATTGTCTTGGCTAGAAGATCCCGTCATTTTGCTGGCACTCGGTATTTAAAACGAGGAGTACAATTATACTATTCTTATGAGATTGCTAAATGAAATGATGTAGATTGCTGATACGGGATATGTTGCCAATGATGTTGAAACAGAGCAAATTATTGAGGACGAAAATACACATAGCAAATTTAGTGCATATGTACAACATCGTGGTTCGATTCCAATCTTTTGGGCACAAGAAACAAAAGTCACAAATCCTAAACCACCAATTCAATGTAAAAAGTCAAATGCACATCTTAATATGACGAAAATGTTTAGTGAACCGCATTGATCCATCGTATAAAGCAACTCAAGCCCATTTTTCTAATTTATTTGAACGCTATGGCTCACCAATTGTTGCATTTAATCTTGTCAAGCAACATGAAAAAGTACCAAGAGAAATTATTGTTGGCACAGGGTTTAAAAATGCAGTGGATTATCTCAATACGTTCATTCCACCAGAACATCAAATTCGATACATTGCTATGGATCATTCTCGCTTTACAAAATCGGAGAAAAATTCCCAACTTAAGACTGGAGCCACTCGAGCTGTTTTGGATAAAATTTGTTCATGGGCATTGAATCAAACTGGCATCTTTTGTTCAGCTCCAAAGCGTCAAATTGGTGGAGGTAATTGTTGTATGATAACACAGTTGGTTTATCCCTTTTGTAGCTGCCAAGAAGAGAACTGGCCGTGGGTCTTCACCAGTTCGCTTTAATCCAACTCCATTACCTGCAAATGTACAATATTTGTATTTCGTTTGATTTTAATGTATTATAGACCAAGTCAATACCACCAGCTAAGCTCGATGATACAAATGCAGAAAGACCACAAAGCCCAACAATTCCTCGCAATTCGGGAGACTGGCTTGAACAACACGGCGTTCTTCGCACCAATTGTATTGATTGTTTAGACCGTACAAACGTTGCTCAATACAGTGCTGCAGTTCAGGTGAATAGACTTATATAATTGTGTTGGTTTATTGAGCAATGTAGGCATTGTGTCAGCAGCTTTATGCCATGGGTATTCGCAATAAACCGCACATGATGGACGATGCATCTCCAATTTTACTTGAGTTCTCACGCATATTCAGCAGCATGGGTGATAAAATTGCATTGCAATACGGTGGTTCCGAGGCTCACAAGAAGGTTGAGTCACAAGCTCAAAAGACTAAACAATGGGAACTTTTAACATCTATTCGTCGGTACTATTCCAATGCATTCACAGACATGGCAAAACAAGATTCGATCAATTTGTTCCTTGGAAATTTCATTCCTGACTTAAAGCAGCCACCATTGTGGGAACTTGAAAGTGATTATTACTTGCACAATTGTTGTGTTGAAAGACCCCTCAAGTTGACTGAAATGGGCCCATTTCATCGAATAAATAATCTTGTGGCGTTAAAGAGACGTCATCGCAATGGCCAAAATACAAAAGCTGAATACCTTCGTCTACGTCAAGACCTATTAAGCAATGACTGGTGGAAGAAATCAATTGAAGCATTTGAAGCCCCAAAGTTTCTTGCTGAAAAACTTTCTCTTCCAAGCCCAGCAAGACACGATATGCTTCAGCGAAAGAGTAGTGCCATGTCTTCTACATACTCAAACGTAGAGGAATCTGGTATTGTATCTGAACGATCAACGTTATGGATGCAAACTCAAGATCGAGAAGAACTCTTTTCTTTTGATGCAGCTCTGGCTTCGTCATTTATGCTTCCCATTGAGTTGAAAAACAATGATGTGCCATCAAATATGGATGGAATTGTATCCCCTTCGATGCCATCAAGTCATGGCCAAAGTTTCTCAATGGGATTTGTTGGCTCTGGAAGTTTAACAAGACAAATTCGATCTATGTCTGCTCCAGAAGAAACAATTACTGATGTGTCCATGGGCCTTTCAATTAAGCGCAGTCTGAGCAATATGAGACTTCAAGAACTGGTTAACAGCAGCTCAAATGATGAAAAAAACCAATCCGCAATTGCTCCAGCTGATGTGACACCTTTGGATATTGAAGAATATGCTGCTTCTCGTGGTATTCGACGGGATTACATTGGCAATTATACTCCAGTACCCACAGATTCAATCTATGAACGGTTGATTAGATGTGTTAAATGGGATGTCTTATTTTACTTGTAGGTATGTCGAATCTGGTGAAAGTTTGGCTTTTTGGGAAAAAGAAGTCAAGAACAGCAAAAGCGATTTCATTTTGTACTTGCGTGATCTCCAAATTGATCCAGATGATGTTGCTTCTGTGGCTGAAGCTGCAGTTCGCGGTGGTTGTACATATAAAATTCAATCAGGTGTCTATGCAGGGCTAGATCGTCATGTGAAAGCTCGTGGATTACTCTCTAAAAAGTTTTTTAAAAATGACAAAGATCGTCAATTCATTCAGGATGCTTTGGACACGACGCAGATGAGTGAAATGCATCACAATCCATCCGATATTGAAATTTATAAGTCTTACTTTGACGAGGCGATTACTTTGCCTGATATTGTCATTGGAGATACCACCACTGCATCCACAACACTGGACAATACTCTTGACGTTGGCACCCACGATGTGGAGAAAGAATACCCTTTTGAAGATTACATTTATTGTAATCCGGCGGCAGAAGAAGTTTGGAAATCTTTAGCTAACCTTCATGTAGTTAAAAATTAACCAAGATTAATATCTTCCCTGTCAAGTTAATCGAATTATACATAATACAAGTTAGCTTCCTCGTTCTAACTTCTGATTGGCTAAGAAATGTATGGCACTGACGAACTTGTCGAGAACAACAACTTTACACAAAACAATGATGCCGAAGATCAGAGCAATTGAACTGAAGGGATATCTCCAAGTTTGTAAGCAGATCGATGGCGTTGAAATTCGTGGTCTATCTCAAAAGACGTTAATTTTCTTTGTCGTATTTCTTACCAAGTACAAAGCTCTGCTAAAACAACTTCATGTTGTCAATGTTGACATGGATCTAAATGTTTCTAGTGTTGTCCTTGCCACCGGATCCTGTACAAAACCAGTTTCCTTGAGAATGGTAAATATGCCTACGACGTACGGTCATCTTATCCAATTGCTCGAGTACGATTTGCGTTGCTTGGAAGCTGTGTTTGTCATTGGTCATCAAGTTTCCAACGACGAGTTACTTGGGGCTATACTATTGTACACCAACGTTTTAAATATTTTACGATTAAAGACAAGTACATACCTACCAGTTGCAGAAAAGTTCTTGCAAAGATTATTCATCGTCAACTTAAGTCGAGTTTTGCCCTTAGTAAAAGTCTTCTGCGATTGATCCAATGTCCCAGCAATGCCCAAGCACCAAATTGCACATAGGTTTATTAAAGATTCTTAACCAAATTCAATAACAATCGAGTGCTTCAAGAAAAGATATGTTTCAACTTGATCATTTTTCAGCTATATGATTGGTCTATTTGATACCCGATCCAAACAAAATGAACCAATTAAAAAGCACAATTTTGTATCTAAGATTTATCAAAATCGTAATATGAGATCGCGCTACCAAGTGTGATGAAAAGACATACTACACGTATTGATTTAATGTTAGACACCTCTACTGAATGAATTGCCAATGATAACAAATTCCTGTGTAACGTGTCTCTAAATCAGTATTGTTGGTTGGGATTGGGATCTACACATAATGGTAGCAATTTATGAAGCGCTATGACAGCTTACTTGGACTTGCTGCCCGACTGGTCGATTGCGGATGAAAGCCCTATTCAAATTAATTTCGACATATATCATCAGCGTTCGGTCGAAGACTCAAATTATTACACTATGACCAACTTGTGAAGTCCAACGCTCAATGGTAAGTCATCTCGGCAAAACATCTATTGTTTGAACAACAAAGTGGGAGAAGAAAATAGGCACAGCCGAGCAATTAACACGTTAACACCGTTCAAGAAAGCATAAATTCCAATTGCTACTGATGTACAACAAGTATATACAGCAGCAATGAAATACAATATTAAATGTATTTTTCTTTAACTTGGTTTGAAAAGCCAAGCAATAAGCGTGCATTTCTTGTTTGGGCTATGTTTCATTATATGGTATTTAAGTAATTTATCAATTCATTCCAACCGATTAAACTCTCAGTATGAAATAATACAGACTGAAGGTTCCTATCAACTCTATAAACATTGTTTGTAGTTGTCCATTGATATGCCGTTAGTTCAATCCGAAACAAGCTTTCTTTTCATACCTATGCTCTTGAACATTCCATCACTGGTTTTTCACGCAACTAATAGTTGAGCTCATTTTCATCACTCACTGGTAGATACTGTAGCAGCAACAAGTATACATGCTACACTACATATTTCTACATGCTCGCATTTCACTGCTTGAGCCTCTTTATCTCGAACTACACAATCAATGTAAACAATCATCTGCCACCTGACAGATATGAGAACCTTCTTAGAGTTCTCCAGAAGCAGGTAGATAACTTTAGTAATAGTAAATATGAATTAACAATAGTTTATGCACTCAAGAGTTCTTGTAGCTTGACCTAGTTGACTCAAAGACTCATTGCTACAGCGGAAGTTTCATCATATCTTAAAGAGTCATGAGCTTCCGAGAGCTCCGCAATTTGACGGAAATGATGCGAGCCCTTGGATATCCACGCCCTGTGTCTGTAGAGAACTTTCGTACGCCAAACTTTGAGCTAGTATCCGATTTACTCTATTGGATGGCAAAGAAATATGATCCAAGTTCTAGTGTGACCGAAGAAATCGACACAGAAGAGGATCGCATTACATTCTTGTCTTCTGTCACAAGCGAATTCTTTACCAAAGCTCGTATTCGCCTTAATCCCAAGAAACTCTATGCAGCGGATGGTTTTGCTGTCAAAGAGCTCATTAAAGTAGCTAAAGTACTCTATGAAGCCTCTCGCATTGATCCAAGTTCAATTGAAGCAGATGATGAAGAAATGTCAACCAAGAGTTTGTTAGGTTCTAAGCTCAAGGATGCAAAGGCTACGAGAGCATTGTCTGCAGAAATTACTGATTGTGGTGCAAAATTGTATGATTTACTTGATAATGAACTCGAAGTACGAGAAGCAAGGCAGAATGCATTGAGATTCCTTGATACGGTCTCAAGCAACTTGGAAAGCACAAGTGAACATCATTTCCTTGAGAAATCCATCAAGAATATCATTGTGAGTGTACAAGAGAATGTTGAAAGCATGGAACGTCAATGCTCGGAACTTGATGCTGAAGAAAAAGCTTTAAATGCAAAGATTAAAAAAGCCCAAGGTGATCTTGAACGCAGTGAAAAGAGATTGAAATCATTGCAAAATGTTCGTCCAGCATTCATGGATGAATATGAAAAACTTGAGAAAGAATTGGAACGACAATATGTGATTTATTGTGAACGATTTCGTAATTTGGATTATCTCCAACATGAATTGGACTTGCATAATGAAAGAGAATTGAAGAAATTACAAGAAAATGACCGCACGTTGAAAAAGATGCAAAAGAAATTTAGAGATGATGAACTTGCAATTTTGAGAGGTGAACAACAAGACCCTGGTGATGCACCATTGCCTAAAAACAATGAAGATATGAAAACATCAAATCAATCCAAGAAAGAACCTGAAGGTAGACGTCGATCAAAAGCTAATGCAAGTGTCAATTCATCAGAAAGTGAAGAAGAAAGTGATGAAAGTGAAGAAGAAGAAGATATTAAAGCAAAACCTATGGCTAAACCACAAGCAAACAAACCTTCCAATGCTTCAGATGAAGATAGTGATGAAGTTTCTGTGGCAGATTCGGGTGAACTTATTGACAATGATGATGACTCGGGTTCAGGCTCTGAAGTTGAATCAGGAGCATCAAAATCAGGTTCAGCAGCTTCGGAATCGGGTTCAGACACAGATCAAGACTTTTAATTGCTGTAGATAATGATAAATTCAAACTATAACAATGCTTTTGTTTCTACGTAAAACACCAAAAAAATTCAAGGTAAATGCCATCATATTCTTTATTGATTTATGGGCTAGCAATATCTTTGCTGGGGTGGAGAGCAGAATGGTTAATGACTGTAGCCCAACTCTTTGTACGTGAAATGAGCCCAACAAAGAAAATTGCTGAAGTAGAAACACCAGCAGCAAGTCCAATCCATAGACCAGGAACATTGAAATTATGAACAACACCAAAAAAGACTGCCAAAGGAATCCCGATGATGTAATATGCCACCAAACTCACATAGACACCTAATGCTAGATGATACCAAAGATTAAAAGTGTTGTTACCAATATCTTGCTTTCCGATAGCACGGAGAATGCCTTTCGCTGTACAATTGACTGCATCCATCATTTCAAAGAGTGCCAAGACAACAAGTGTATGTTGAGCTTGTCTAATATGTACAATTAGTTAAATTGACCAACTTGAGTATACTCAATGGTGGCATTATCATTGATAAAGAGGCTTGGAATATACATGTGAAATGCGTACAATACAAGTGCTACATGAAGATCAGTAAAGAAAATAAAACAACTTGTACCAACTAAAAGCCCAACGATAAAAGTTAACCCAAGACCAAGGAATGACATGCGCCTTGCATCAGTGTAATTATCTGCACCAACAAGTTGACCAACTCGTATACTTGTAGCTACTGAAAACCCAAGAAAAAGATTGTACAAAGCAGTGGATACATTGGCAACAATCTACAATTATCTTGAGTAACGAAAGAGTAATAAATCGTACGGCATGAGTACTGATAGACACTGTAGGGTTAGCTAGCATTCCTGCCACAAAAGCCATGAGTTCAAATGCCCACCATTCCATTAACATCATGGTCATTCCTACAACACTTTATAGCATTTTGGTAATTAATAAAATACATACCTGCAACTCCAAGCTTTAAAAATGTTGGCCCATGAGCCCATGCATCACCCCATGTAGTCTCATGGAATTTCCATGGATTGTGTTTACCAGAAATGGTCAAATAAATGAAGGCCATAAGAGGTAAGGAAAGGTTAGAGATAAGCCGAGCTAGACCAGCACCGTAAAGGCCTACAATAATTACATGACTGTTTAGTAAGATAATTTTACTTAGTGTTGTGTAATAACATAAGATGTAGGCAAGACCAATGTAAATGACATTGCTAATAATAGCTATGTACACCATTGGAGCTACTACTCCATCAGCTTGTAATGAACGTTTGAGTAGTTCATACAGAAATAAACCAGGTAATCCAAAGATGGTAATTTTTGAATAATTTCCTAGAAATGGTTGAGTAAAATGAATAAGTTGAAAAAAGTACCAGAGATTAGAGCAACATTGGCATCTTGTCCCAATGCTTCAAGAAGACTTCCAGCATTCCAATTGATAGCAAACATTACGACATAGACGGATCTATTTTTCAAATCAGTTTATATACTATGATGGGAGTGTTAAACCCAACAATAAGCAATCCAGTGCGTAAATGAAGGCCTAAAAGATATGGTTTTTGAGCTCCAATTGCTTGAGAACACAATGTATCCATTGCAGATATCAATCCATGTCCAATCGATATTCCCGTCACCGTTGTAAACTACACACAAAATTTAATATGTTCACATTCACTTGAAACAAATACCATTGTAGATAAAGCCACTGCACTCACATACTCTTGTACATGAGAAGAATCAATATGTCCAACGATAGCAACGGATAGTAGCATTGGTAAAAATTCCAATGAAAAAGTAGCAATCTACAAAACCACGATAAATAATTCATGCATTTACAAGAAAACATACCAAAGGAGCTGCTAAATGCAACAATCCAAAAGCTTCTTCCTTTAATTTCCATTCCTTTATTAACAACGGTGTCGATTCAGAGCTCATTGTATAATGATTTCTAAGATGATATTTTTTGCATGAACAATCAATAACTGATTCCCGCCATGTAGAACATTCTACGAACATTCAATAGGTGTTTCATATTTTGCCACTTTTTACATTAAATATCGGCATTCTTTGCCACATTTAATAATCAATGAAAGTTGCGTCTTTCTAGTATATTAATATGTGACAAACTAATGAAACGCAAGTGAGTAAAATACCGTATTTAATTTATTAAAAGTGGCATCCACAAGTTACACATGCCACAATTAATGATAGTTGCGTGTACTTAGCCAATAAAATGTTTAAATCAATAGAATAGGGTTCACACAACTCGAAACTGGAAGGTAATCTTCGATGATTCCTTAAAGCTCCTCGACATCCGACAATGCGTCCCAAGTACGAGCCATTGAGTCAAAGAAACAAGCGTCCGCTGTATGAGAGCGTAGATTTCGTTCCGTACGATGCACCAATTCATTTGCATTCCCCTTCGTGTAATACTGATGCATCGTGTGAATTGCAAGTGTATCCAGAGCCACCATCGCTTGTGTCATCATTTTTAAGCCACGAGACAACGACAGCGTTCTTAAAATGGTGCTTAACCTTTGCAATTGGAGTTATTACAGCATATCTTGCTATCTTTATATCAGCAGGAACCACAATGATCATGGAATGGAAGTTTAACCAGCTAAAAAATTTAGTTGGTAATGACAACCTTGAAAGATTCATTGCTTACATAAAATTATTTTAGGTGAAGAAAAGGAAGAAAATATTGAAATTGGATGGGCATTTACGTTCTTTGTTGCTGTCAATGCTGGAATTGTTGCATTTGCTAGTGGAGTTATTACTGCGTGTGCTCCTTCAGCTGCTGGATCAGGAATTCCAGAAACTAAAAGCACATTGAATGGTGTATATGTTAAGGCATGGATGAGCCCAACGACGCTATTATGCAAGGTTTCTTACATTAACAATGAGAAATGTATTTAAAACTCTGTAGATTATGGGAATTATTACGTCTGTGGCTGGTGGTCTACCTGTTGGACGTGAAGGACCTCTTATTCATATGTAAGAAGTTTGTATTAGCTAAGCTAATAGTCATACTTAGAGGTGCTATGGTGGCAACTTTGCTCACTTCCAAACGATCGTATCAACTCTGGATGTCATCCAAGGTACAAATTAAGGTTGCTCTCTATATGACATTGCAATAGATTAATCTCTTGAGAGAAAAAGATGTTCGTGATCTTGTTACTTGTGGTGCTGCAGCTGGAGTTGCTGCTGCTTTTGGAGCACCTATAGGTGGTGTTCTCTTTGCTCTTGAAGAAGGGGCTTCATTCTTGTCGCCAAAGTTAATTTGGAGAGCATTCTTTTGTGCTATGACTGCTAATTTTATTGGGTTCGGAACCAATGTTTTTATCAATACAGGTGGCTCATTCACTGAACATGCAAAGAAATCTGTGCTTTTTACTTTTGGCAAACTCTATGATCCAAGTGTTGAACGTTCCGCTTATGTTCCATACGAGCTCTTGGTGTTTGTTGCTATGGGCGTTGTGGTCAGATTTTTGTTGTTTAAAATGACTCATAGTTTATAGGGAGGTGTCATGGGAGCAATATTTACCAAATTAAATCATGCTGTGGTGTTTGAATGTAAAGTTCGTGGACTAAAACCAGCTCTAAAAGTACTTTACGTTGTCGGCACAAGTCTTTTTATTTCCAGCCTTTGGTTTGGATTGTCTTTAGGTGTTGGTTCGTGCAAAGCTCTGCCAATACCTGATGTATCAAGCGAAAAACTCAAGCTACGATCTGAAGTAAGTTCATCTAATACCATCTCTTAGCTCATTTATTGTGCAGTTGGTGCAATTTTACTGTGGAGATGGGCAGTATAATGATTTGGCAAGTCTCTTTTTAACACCACCAGACACAGCCCTGAAGCAGGTACTCGAAATAATTCGCTTGACTTTCTTTACATTTATACTAGCTTTTGCACTTTGATTATGTCAATACTGCACGACCAGACTTTACCCATGAATCTTTACTTGCGTTTGGGTTTTCTGTGTTTTTGGTATTCAAGATAATTAGAGCTACACTTATTGCAACTTAGGGCTCAGCCATTGTGTTCGGCAGCAGTATATCAACAGGAGTTTTTATTCCGTGTATATTAAGTGGTGCAGCTTTTGGAAGATTGTTTGGTCGGCTGGTACAAAGCAAATGTTATGTGATTTTAATCCATTTTTTTGCAGATAGAACCTGGTGCAGCCAACCCAGTAAACTTGAGTACATATTCTTTGGTTGGTGCTGCTGCTCTTCTTGGTGGTGTCACAAGAATGACAATTTCATTGACAGTCATCATTTTGGAAGCTACTGGTATGCATCCAAATGCATTTTACTTTACTAATACTGTTATAGGCGACTTGCAATATGCACTTCCACTAATGATGACTCTAATGTCGGCCCGTTGGGTTGGAAATTCGCTTTGTTTGGTAAACTTTACATATTTAGATGATACTTATGGCAACAGGGATTATATGACCTACATATTCACAGTCGTGGAATTCCATTCTTGGACTGGAGTCCTCCAGCATCACTTGAAAATAAAACAGTATCTCATGTCATCAAAGAAAACCAAGCATTTTTTCCTGAGGTATCAATCTATTCTCAAACATGCCTTATAAATTACTTAGAGAGAATCTGTTGGGAATCTTTTAAATGCTATTATTGATTTCCCTGAAAGTCACGTATGGCCTGTCGTCGAATGTCAAGGTTCCCTTATTCTCAAAGGGACTATTCAAAGGTATCTCTTTTATGTCTATCCCATCCTAAATACTTTCATAGGCAGACATTAGTATCTCTTTTACTTGATAAATCAATATGGCTTGACGACTGTCTTCAAAGCAATTTCGACAATGATGATCGTGAAGAAAAACTTGAAGCGGTTGATTTTTCTACCGCTGATCGAACTACTATCTTACAACTCTCAAATTATCTAAATCCTTCACCCTTTATCATCTCTGGTACATCCAACAATTCTCCCACCTTGTCCACTTAATCACTTTATTAGTGGATGCTTCAGCTGCTCAAGCCTATCGTTTATTTCGTTCTCTTGGTCTTTCCGCATTATGTGTGGTACATTATCTAGTTCCAATACCCCAATCCTCAAAACTTCTCCATCATAGGTAACTCGAAATGGAGAACTTACTGGCCTCGTCACTCGAGAAGAATTGTATCGTTTTAGCAGACAAAGTGATCCTTAATCCTCATTAATCCACCATCAATCACAAAGTTTATCATCCACCATGATCAACCCAGTACATTTTCTTTAATCGTAATTTTTTTATTTAGTATGGAGCTCCTAAAAGGACTTCATGTACTCATTAGCAGATCCATAGAAGAAGGTCTACTAATTTTAATTCATGGAAAGAATTAAATCGCGAGAAATGCATTAGAAAGATTTAAAGTCAATCCGTGAAAATAAGGCAGGTGAATGTTTGTAGCATATGTTAGGTCGTATAGATTATTCACAGTTCGAACAAATATATATTTTAACTCAAGATTTCCTATTGGTTAAAATCATATTTTTAAAATAGTTATGATTAGTTAAAAGTAATATAAAAAATCTTATTATTACCAATCACATTTATTGTCCTCTCAACCAACCGACGTTGTGACCGTGCAGAAGCAGCGGCAACGGCTAAAATTGGACACGAAAAGATAAATAGCTCAGCTATTAAAACATGTAAGTGTCCCTGTGGTGAGTTGTGCACTAAATATATCTGAAAGAGTTTTATACAGAATAAAACAGCAATCACAAGAACTATTAAGTTTAACACCTAAACGTAACGCAAAAAACTTAAGCAAAAGTAGTAGAAAATCTATTATTATTTTTAGTGATGAACTATTGCATTTTATAGGAGAGATACGTAACAATGGTAAGATTCTTACCGTCTTACATATCAGCTCCTATATTAAGCTACGTCAAACTGACAGGCTAAAAATTTACATCACGGACCGTGGGACACGTGGACTGAGAGACCATGGAACGTCTATTCAAAAACTTTGTTACAATTTTGTAATTTCAAACGGTTACACAAGGCGAAAATTAAGATATTCTAAATTTAAAGTTGAACAACTTGAAGAGAAGAAGTAACATTTGTTCAAAATTTTTGGAACAAGTATTACGGTTACCCTTCTGGTAAGAAATATTTTATTTATATCTAATACAGTGCTGGCCAAAAGTATAGGGACATGCGTAATTTTAATGTTACACTTTGTATACTGTTAGTTTAGTTCAATACATTATTTAGTAGTGGTACATACAAATATTGTCATATGTTACACAACTTATTTATAGTGCATACTGTAATTATACGGTAATATGGACAGGCATTGTCCATAACACCTGGACA
>JNBS01000354.1:23787-38479 GCA_002081575.1 Thraustotheca clavata | reverse complement strand
CTTCGCATAGCATACATTATACGAAGTTATACGATGCTAAAGTTATTGGTGCTGATGGTGTTCACTCTAAAGTCCGTGCTGCTCTTCAAAAAGTACTTCCTTCATTGCAAGTTTCTTCATCTCCTTGGATTAATGAGTACCGAGTGTTGTTTGGTGAAGTTGGAAAAATGTCTGATAAACTAGACCCAAAATTACATTATGTGATGGGTGGTATTTACACTTCTACCATTGAAAACAATGGGCAACAACAATGGGCCCTTCAAACTTTCCATCGCCATATCCCAGGCAATGAAAACAATCCATCCACTATTGTTATGGCAGACACTGCATCGCCAGAAAACATAGCTGCTTTGAAAGCTTGGGTGGGGTCGTATGCACCTGAATTTTTAGCAATTGTGCCTGAAGAAGAGTTCACTGATTATTTTTCTCGTCGTACGTACCGTGGGTCTATGGTTGAGTGCACTCGTTTACAGTATCAAGATTTTGTCTTGTTACTTGGAGATGCTGGTCATTCACTACTTCCAGCTTCTGGTGAAGGCATTAATTGTGCACTTGAGGATTCTGAAATATTGGCCCAGAGTATTTTAGCTAATCCAGAGGCTCCGTTTTCAACATTTGAAGCCTCTAGAATGCCTGACTTAAAGGCATTGCATCAATGGGCAGCTCATTTGAATTCTGCCCCATCATGGGCTGGTGAAAAAGCTGCTCGTGATATGTTCACCTCAATGGAGTCGCGTAGTTCAGAAAGTCTTCTTAACCATCTTTTTGGCTCCAAAGCCTCAGGCAGAGCTCCATACCGAGAAATTATGACCTCGTGGAGTACAAAGAAATTGTTCTTGCTCAATTTTGCACGTATTATTGCGTATCCTAAAGCTATCATCACATCAGCTCTTTTGGCCTTTCAATCATGGCTTCGAGGAGGTTCACGTGGACTTAAAACAATAGCTGCTTAAATTGAAAAAATGTTAAAATCTCTATTCAATGTTCATGATCTAGCCAATAAATATGACAGACTCGCCGTCTTTGCTAACTCGTTCAATGTGGCTAGTAGGTTCATCATGACGCCACCATGGAAATATTCGGTGATTTGCAAAGGAAATTTGATATTTTGTAGCAAATCGGTCTACTGGATTTGTTCGTACTAGAATTAGAGCGGCTATTCCAATTCCAGCACCAACAAGAAAAATTTGAAGCGCACCTTCATATGTGGTTAAAGTGTCTAATCTTGAGTTTTTTGCATGATCAATTTCAAAAGTAAAAGTAAGCCCACCAGCTATTGCAGCTATTGACCAACTCGATAATATAATTCCGTGAAGTGCAGCAACATTGTACACACCAAACATATCACACAAAAAACATGGAATTGTACCAAAGCCACCACCATAAACCAACGTAAGCATCCACACCAAAGCACGGAAAATATTATATTTTTGCTGCTGAATAGACACAGGTAGTTGCCAAGCTATGATCATTTGTACGAGAAATAAAAGAAGAAAAATTGCTTTACGCCCAAATGCAGGATTCCATCCTGTTGTCTTGATAAGAAAATCTGAAGCCATAGGCCAAATTAATCGACCTGCAAAGTTAAATAGCGCAGTGTAGCTAACCATAGATGCCGAGCGTGCACTGACATCGATATTAGCATCAGGGAATAAAATTGAGTCCATATCACTAAGTCGTGAAAGGATGACAAGACCAAACGCAATTTGAAGTACAAACATAAACCATAGAAAAGCATAATCCCATGAAAGTAAACAACCATAGAGCTCAAGTTGCTTGATTCGGCGAAAGTAAAATAAATCACTTGGGTCAAGTTCTTGTTCACAGTAGAGTTCATTTGCATGAACGGAAATTCCATGAACATCCCGTCCATTGATGGTATAGTTTGGAGGTGGAGAACGTAGAATCAATGCACAAATGTACATGACACATGCCATAATTCCTCCCCAAATAGCAAATGCTAAATGTAAGGGAACTCTACTTCACACTTTAGATTTTTTGAATTATGTAAGAATACTTTACCCAACTGAGTTGATTAACCATGGAAATGCTTTACTCCATAGAATTGGCCCTGCACCAAATCCGCATACTGCAAAACCTGCTGCAGTCCCTCGTAAATCAGGAAACCATTGCTGCAGTGTTGATACTGGAGCTATATAACAAATACCAGAGCCAATACCTACTAAAATGCCATAGCTAAAGTAGACACCAGTTAAACAATTGAATTTCAAAGAAATTGCTGTAAAAAGATGTCCTGAAAGGAAAAAACTGGTGCCAATAAATACTCCAAGACGTGGACCTATACGCTCTAGCCATGGACCTAAGCTAGCTGCCGAAAATCCAAGAAAGCCACAAGCAATATAAAAAGTTAACACTGCATGTCCAGCAAATTGATTACCAAATAAAGAATTATCAATAATTGTGTTGTAGACTGACCAAGCATAAAGAGACCCAATGCAAAATTGTATTGTAAATGCTGCAGCAAATAGGTGCCATCGGCTAAAAGGTATCTGTTTGCAAGTGATGTATGTCTCTGTCCAAAACAATGGAATGCAAAGTAAATACTCTTCAGCTTGGACTTGCAAAGTAGATTTATCATGTTTAGGAACAGTAAAGTAGTTGTGAAGATTGTCATAAACCCAGCCCATTGTTAAAATGAACAAAAAGTTAATTTATTTGAAGTCGTAGCCTGTCTAAGAGGTGTAATTGACTGGCAATCCAAGACGTGCTTTCTGTACATAAAGGTCATGTTTTCGAAGGCAATTTTGAAATTGGCAATAGACATCATGGACGTAATGTACTGGAAGAGGAGAAAACAACTCAAACTATTGACAGAATCGTTGGACTTATTGTGAATTGGGCGACTTGAGACAGGTGCGTGATTGTGTAAATTCACATAGCCATGCAATAAAATGTTCCTAGCATTCTATTCTAGCAATGAAATTTGCTTGATGTGAAGAAATTCTTAAAAAATCATTCTGTGAACCCATTAGATATGATCTGATTGTTATCAAACTGAGCTGAATGCAGAGTTCGTCATATCATGATCTGGCTTAACGGAAACAAGAAGGTGTTGTCTTGATTAATAAGGAAAGTGATTTTAAATATCTTAAATTTGTAGTTTATGAAGCAAATTATGCTCCTCGAAAACGGGTGTAAAGTCGAAAGTACAATTGTAAGGCTAGTCAAATGCTGGTCGAAAGCCTGACGACAAAGCAAGTTTATATAAAAGCCTTGACATTTCAGTACAATTGCTACTTTAGTCCTTGTCTTTCTCGACATCTTGACAAGTAATGAACATTGCATACACTACAGACGCCATGTTTAAAAAATATCAAAAATATTAAATTCATACACATATCAATATATAAAACAAAATTATCAGTATATCCAAATTGAATTGTTTAAATTATGCATAAGATAAATATAGTTATAAATAATAAAAGGTTTCTTATTGAGAATAATGAACAGGTGGGTATTGTAACTTTTGGCTGACGCAAATGGAGGACTTGAGATGCAAATTAATCCATTTGCTCTGATTTCAATCAATTAACCCATTACGATCGTCGTTGTTAACACATCACAGATCATCTATCTTTCCATAAATATTTTGCCCGCCATTATTTGGAAATCTATCAAAACATCATTTTAGCTGGGCTCACTTAAGCAGGCAAATGAATAGGAGATTGCAAGAAATTACTGTATTCGTGGTATAGCAAATGCACGCAGATTCACTTCTTCTTCCATCATTTCACTCAATTCCTGACCATTCAGGCTGATTCTATTGCCACGTCATGAGAGGAAGTCTTTCTTGGAAAATCAAGAAAATGAATCTTATCGAGGACGATTTATTAATATAAAATTAGTATTACTTGGATTGTGGCCGGTCTCTTGATATTTCACAACTTGAAATTATTTAGAGCTATGGCCACATCCTACACATCGATTGATTTAAGCCGTATAGCTCATGGTATGGAGCTTGCCAAGTGTCGTATTTCTAGTGCTAGCGTGCACAAGCGGAAAGAATTTGTCGGTTTGATAACAAGAGATACTGTGGTGTACCATCTTAAAGTAATTGATTCCCAAGCGCTATGCTCTTATATGCTTAACTGGACGCATGATCATTTTAGTCATCTTGATAAACAATTTCGTCGGATTGCACTAGAAAATGCTGCTTTCAGTCAAGCAATTTCAAATTTTCCATGTCCTCGAAAACTCATATTTAACAAACGAGATGCACTAGTGGTGAAAGGTATGTGTGGTCAATTAGAATACCATCTCGTTGCAATACTGAAACTTGGTGTCCAATATGCGGCTACCTCAAGTGACATTCAGGAAGCTTTGCGGGATTGTTTGCAGTCAATTATTGCCACAACAATCCAGCCATTGCAGATATGATAATTAAGGAGAATACAACCGCAAACCAGTTGTCTATTAATCCTCCTTCTCAATGCTCCTAGAATTCTGAGTTGATTAAAGCTTTGGTTAGTGTTGACAAAATTAAGGTTTTATCAAATCTTGATAAAGGTTGCACTTGGAGCCACATCAAAACATCCAAATCATGTCAAAAGTGAATTGATGCGCCTCTGGAGTGGGCTTTTGTCCATGTGGAATAGCTGCGTCCAGTGGTTAACAACAACTCCACGTGGTGGTGTGGAATACTTTGAATAGTTGACCATACCCAATCTGTCACCATTTTTCAATTGTCTTTGATGCTTCCTCATACATCGTCATGGCGTCGTCAATTGAGTTCCAACAACCTTCATGATCTTCGTATTGTTCATGGATTAGAAGATGCTAATTGTCGTATTACTGGCACCAGTATTGTCAAGCGAAAAGGGTTTCTAATTAAACGTTCGATTGTTTACCATGTCAAAGTAATCGACAACCCTTATGTGTATGTTGTCGATTGTTTGCATGACGATTTTACAAGATTGTACAAATCGTTGAAGCATGCACCAAAAACTGCTACTGATTTTGTTCATGCGATAGCAGCATTTCCATGTCCTAAGAAATCGATGTTTGGAAGCACAGATGCTCTTTTGATTAAAGGCATGTGCGGGCAACTTGAAAATCATTTGACAAATGTACTGAAAATTTGTCGGCATTTTAGTGCAAATTCCCACGAGTTGAAAGTTTTTGTGGACAATTGTATTTTTGAGTTTATAACACGTAGTGACCCAGTTCATGCACCAGCAGGCCGATGCCATCCTGTAGCAAGAATTAAAGCGCATGCTGTTTGTGCTGAACGATGCCGGTCATCTACAGTAGTGTAGATTTTATTTATTGATTAACAGGCTAAACAAGTTTGTTGTATATCGCACAAGTATGCGATAGCACAATTAATAAGTTAAAATTTTGGGATTGAAAACTAATGAGTTGTGATCATGATATTACTATGAAGATTTCAGTCTTCCTTCAAGTAGCATTCAACGCATACCGAATGAAAAGGGAAAATCATACAAACCTAACGTACATACAGAGTTGATAAATGGTACTTTTTATATTGCTCTAAGAATTACCATCTTTTGAGTTTGCATTACAAATTATATAGATTCAAACATAAAGTTTGATCTGAGTTATATTTGACTATCTTAGGGCAACCTAAATTGCTAATCAAGATACAGCTTTATTTCAGAGATTCAAGTTGAAATGCAAATCAAGTCCTCAATCATTGTTTGTTGTTTATAAGGTAGGTAAAACTCAAATATATATGCATAAACTAGACAACAGTCTTATGGAAACTCTAACGAAATACCAGTGGGTTGCTTAATACTCCTGGAATTGCCATCCTTTAGGTTTAAAATTACATAGCATATATCGCCCAACACTAAATTGATAGCCAGGAGAAAATCGGTCAACTGGGTTGGTTCGAACAAGCAACAATGCCAACAAACTCAGTCCAGCACCGAAAGTGAAAAATGGCATTGAATTATCATACGCAGCTGGAGTCGAGTGATTGATTTTAGCTGCGTCGAAAATAGATGTAAAGAGAAGACCACCACCGACTCCAGCAATAGCTGTGCCAGTTAATATGATTCCGTGAAGAGCACCAATATTGTACGCACCAAACATATCACACAAGAAGCATGGGATAGTACCATAACCACCACCATATACAAAAGTTAGAATCCACACCAAAGCTTGGAAATTAGCATGGTTTTTATTGTCAATTACTGATCGCAGGAAAAGTGCGCCCACAAGTTGTATTGTCAAAATAACGAAAAAGATAAGTTTACGACCAGTTGCTGGATTCAAAGTAAAAACTCGGATACACACGTCTGATAGCACTGGCCAAATAAGCCGACCAAGAAAATTAAAGATACCATTGTAGCTCACCATTCTCTCAGCTCTTTGAGTATCTGCAGAAGTGATGTTGTTGATATTGCTGCTAAATATGTAAACATCCATGTCCTTAAGTCGAGAAATGATAACCAAGCCAAAGATTGTGGCAAACAAAAACATTGTCCATAGAAAAAAAAAATCAAACGAAAAGAGGCAATCGACCAATTTGAGTTTCCTGACCCGTTGAAAGTAAAAAAGTTCAATATCATCAAGTTCACACTCTCGATAAAACTCGTGTGGATGGGGTATTTCTTCTGCAACTGGTATGTTTAAGTCTTCAAGTACAAAGAGAACAATATTACCATTTGGCACTTTTCTTGAATTTTGATTTTCAGTTTGCATCTTTAGCCTATCTTCTGATGATGCACTTCGGTAGGTATCGCTTTCATTTTCAAGTAAATCAACACTTCCATGGTATATCCCATGCATATCTTTCCCACGAATACGAAAGTTAGATGGCGGGTTGCGCATAACCATTGCACAAATAAACAATATTAAGCTCATGAATATTCCAAATGCAGGAAATGAGATATATAATTTGGCTCTACAAACTTTTTTAGATGTAATTCATCATACTATTGCAATACCCCCAAGCATCGAGTGGATATGGGAATAGAACAGCCCAAAGCACTGGACCAGCACCAAAACCACATACAGCAAAACCTGATGCAGTACCACGCAAATCTGGAAACCATTTCTAGTCATATTTTGTAAACTGGGGTGAAAGAGGTATTGTACCTGAAGAGTTGCAATCGGTGAACTGTAACATAGTCCAATACCAATACCACCGACGACACCGTAAGAAAAATAGATGCCAGCCATAGATTTCATTGCAATTGCAATACCAGTGCCTATGTGGCCCACAAGAAAAAAGAGTGCACCGGTAGCAATTCCACGTCTTGGCCCAACTTTTTCAAGCCAAGGTCCAAATAGAGCTGCAGTTAAACCGAAGGCACCAGTGGCGACATAAAATGCAATTACTGCTTTTCCTGCGTTATCGTCTCCTGTTACATATTGATCAATATATTGATTGTACACTGACCAAGCATAGAGTGAACCAAGGCAGAATTGTGCGAGAAAAGCAGCCACAAAAATGTACCATCGGCTAAAGCGAATGCACCGTACAAAGTAAAAGGGCTCCTTGGCAAATAGTGAAGGAATACAAATTAAATACTTTTCTGCTTCCTCTTCAGCGGCTGACTTAGTCGGTGGAGCCACAGTCCAATGGCGTTGAATAACAGAACTAGCATCCTGAAATATAGTCATTGTTGGTAGAAAGGTCAAAGAGAAATGAAGACTTTTGGTTTTAGGAATAATAGTGAGGACGTTATTGATTAACCCTAAAGACCCGAATGACATACAAATGTGGGAATAATGCATTTGAGTTAGGAGATAGGTTTATACATGGTTCAATAGAAGGATATGTTGAAACTCGCGGGACGACAGGACGGCTGTGAAGCACTGGAGTTGGTGGAATAGCTATCGATGGGACGAAGAGGCAAATTAATAAATCCCCAATGCTTTGAGTGGTACGCTGTCTGCAAATTAATTTTCATTGCAATTCAAATGAATCTTTATTATCCCTTAACCATATACGGTTTGTATGCGTTCTTCAGGTTTATAATATTTACAATGTCAATACCAGCTCCATGGCTCCAGTTAATGAGTAGGCTATAGGAGATGTGTAGTATCGCTATTCTTTGAAATAGCTTATTTCACTCACTCGAATTCATATGCATTGTTGCTGAAAGAAAACTGAGAGAAGTTTTAAGCAATTCCAGGACGTAACAAAGCAATTTTTATTTTAAACAACTACACTTCTCAGTACTAATACACTCATATATAAACACGGTTAGTATTCGCGAAATTGCCATCCTTTGGGTTTGAAATTGCACAACAGATATCGTCCAACGCTGAATTGATAACCAGGGGCGAATCGATCGACTGGATTTGTCCTTACAAGAAGCAACGACAATAGCCCAATGCAAACGCCAATAGCGAACAACGGCATTGAGCTATCATATGCACCTCGAATTGAATGGTTGTTTTCAGCTGCATCAAATATGAATGTAAAACCAAGACCACCACCCACACCAGCAATGGCCCAACAGGTTAAGATGATACCGTGCAAAGCACCAATATTGTAGGCACCAAACATATCACACAAAAAGCATGGAATTGTACCGAAGCCACCGCCATATACAAAAGTTAGTGTCCACACTAAAGCTTGAAATGTTGAGTGGTTTTGAGAGTCAATTGCAGATCGCAGGAAAAGTGCCACCACGAGTTGTACACTCAAATTGACAAAGAAGATTAGTTTACGACCCGTTGCCGGGTTCAAACTCAATACGCGGATTCCCACGTCCGATAGTACAGGCCAAATAAGACGACCAAAGAAGTTGAAAATAGCATTATAGCTGACCATTCTTTCTGCTCGATCAGTGTCGGCTGTAGTAATGTTATTAATATGTGCACTAAAGATGTAAACATCCATATCCTTGAGGCGAGAGATAATGATCAAACCAAAGACAGTGGCAAAAAGAAACGTGATCCATAGGAAGAGGAAATCAAGTGAAAACAAGCAGTCAACCAATTTGAGTTGCTTGACTCGTTGAAAGTAGAAGAGTTCAGCATCATCAAGTTCACACTCTCGGTAAAACTCATGAGGATGAGCTGCTTCTTCAGCCACTGGGATATTCAAGTCTTCAGCAGGAACATTCAAATCTTCTGGTAAAAAGAGAATGACATTGCCATTTTGAGTTTGTCTTGGGGCTTGAGCTTCAGTGGGAGTCTTACGGCGGTCTTTTAATGATGTGCTGCGGTAAGTATCACTTTCATTTTCAAGTAGGTTGATGCTTTCATGGTATATTCCATGCATGTCTTTGCCATGAATACGAAAGCTTGATGGTGGGTTGCGCATAACCATTGCACAAATGATTAAAACGAGACCCATGAGTATTCCAAAGGCTGGAAACGAAATGTATAGCTGGGTTCTATCATAGACGAATTAGATGGTTGGTGTAGTTAGAGGATATACCCCCAAGCATCAATTGGGTACGGAAACAAAACTGCCCACAACACTGGGCCAGCACCAAAACCACACACAGCAAACCCTGATGCAGTACCACGAAGATCAGGAAACCATTTCTACTAATCATGAGTACAACCAAAGTTGCAAGATACTATACCTGGAGAGTTGCGATAGGTGAGCTGTAGCAAAGTCCCATTCCAACACCACCCACAACACCATAAGAGATGTAAATACCGGCCATTGATTTCATTGAAATGGCTACACCAGCACCAACATGCCCCAAGAGAAAGAGGATTGCACCAGTAGCTATACCACGTCTTGGGCCAACTTTTTCAAGCCATGGCCCCAATAGAGCTGCTGCTAACCCAAAGCACCCGCTGGCAGTGTAAAATGCGATGACTGCTTTGCCTGCAGTGGGGTCCCCAGTGACATATCGATCGATGTATTCATTGTACACCGACCAAGCATAAAGTGAACCAAGGCAGAATTGTGATAGAAAGGCGGATAGAAAGATGTACCACCGGCTAAACCGAATGCACCGAGCAAAGTAAAAGGAATCATTGTCGAATGGGGCAGGAATGCAAATTAAATACTTTTCTGCCTCCACTTCGGCGGGTGTTTTGGTCGGTGGAGTCACAGACCAGTGACGTTGAATGATAGAACACACGAGGTGAAATAGGGCCATTCTTGGCCTTGAGGATTAATTTGAAATAAAGTTAGTCGAGTGCGTTGATCAACTGATCGCGAGAAACCAAACGAATACACACGTGGTACGGCGAATGCAAGTAATTATGATTAGCATCCAAGCCTCACAATTGCGTCACAGAATGGACGGTAAAAATGTGTGGATAGAGATCATATATCTGGGAATCAGGTGGACAGGTGCATGAATGATATGGTGTCGATAGAGTGTAGAAGCTTAAAACACAAGAACACAGTTGAACAATGATTTTTGTCGCCCATTTGTTGCTCGTCGGACAGATTAGGTGTATTAATTATATTGGTGAATTCTAGTAATTGTCAGAGCTCTCTACCATCAAATCTTGGACTAAAATATGTCTTATCAGGACGAGATCGGTGGTACTAGAGAAAAGAAATGCACTTTTTAGCTTTAAGTAAAATACATGCAAACATCCTTTACGAATTGAGAACAGACATTGAAAAGGGCCTGTCCTACCTTGCTCAACGCATGTGTTGTTCCGAGTAGCTTGCAAGGTCAACTATACTTTTCGCTCAACATTACACGTAGATCATGGTGTCGTTTGTAGGAGATATTTTTATGATGGAATGGATGCTTCCATGTGCACAGCACACAGATAAACTAAAAATCTATTGATGTGAACGCATTTTTCATTACTAGCCTTCAGACTTTACCTTACACATTTGATTTGGTGAGTCATACAGAATATCTTGCATGCATCTACAACACGTTTTCAGACTTTCCAAATGATTAAAGTTATATACGATTTACATTCAAATTAGCTACTAGCGCTACATATAACATATAAATTGATTGTTTATTGATGAAAGTCACGGAATTGCCATCCCTTTGGTTTAAAATTGCAAAGTTTAAAGCGACCCACACTAAATTGATAACCAGGAGCAAACCGATCAACTGGGTTTGTTCGGACTAGCAATAGAGACAATAAACCAATCGCTACACCAAATGTAAACAATGGCAATGCACTGTCGTACGCAGCTCCAATAGAGTGGTTGTTTTCAGCTGCGTCGAAAATATACGTGAAGCCAAGACCACCTCCAACACCAGCGATCGACCAACACGTTAAAATAATCCCATGTAGTGCACCAATGTTATAAGCACCGAACATATCACACAAAAAGCACGGGATTGTACCAAAGCCACCACCATACACAAATGTTAAAGTCCATACGAGCATCTGAAAATGGTTGTGGTTTTGAGTGTCAATTGCCGTTCGCAAAAAGAGTGCCACCACAAGTTGTACACTTAAATTGACAAAGAAGATAAGTTTACGGCCTGTTGCTGGATTCAAGTTGAACACTCGAATCACTACATCAGAAAGCATTGGCCAAAGCAATCGACCAAAGAAATTGAAAATGGCATTGTAGCTGACCATTCTTTCTGCACGATCAGTGTCTGCTGCGGTGATGTTGTTGACATTCTTACTAAATATGTATACATCCATATCTTTGAGACGGGATATGATGATCAGACCAAACACCGTAGCAAAGAGGAACATTACCCATAAGAATAGGAAATCGAATGAAAAGAGACATTCGACAAGCTTGAGTTGTTTAACCCGTTGAAAGTAAAACAGTTCGGCATCATCCAAATCGCATTCCCGATAGAACTCATGAGGGTGTGCTACTTCTTCAGCCACTGGGATGTGTAGATCTTCCGGTAGAAACAAAATAACATTGCCATTTTCAGTTTGACGAGGGCGTTCATACTTGTCATCGAATGAACTTTGTCTTGTTGGGCCAGTGAGAAGAGTGACTCGTTCTTGTTTAATTCCATGCATATCCTTTCCCCCAACACGAAAGTTGGGTGGAGGGGTTCTCATTACCATTGCACACATATACAAAAGGAAACTCATAATTCCCCCATACACTGCAAAAGACAAGGAAATTGGCGTACTACAACCCATTAGCATATAGATCACGAAAGAAATTCTTACTCCCAGTTGGCAATGGGGTAAGGAAATGCAAAAGCCCAAAGAATTGGGCCAGCACCAAAGCCGCATACAGCAAATCCAGCAGCGGTACCTCTCAAGTCTGGGAACCATTTCTAGAGTACAAAAAATGAACTTTTCTGATAAAACATCTTGTACCTGAAGTGTAGATACTGGTGAAATATAGCAGATTCCCATACCAGTAGCAGCTACAACACCATAGGAAATATAGATTCCAGCAAGTGATTTGGCTGCAATGGCAAAACCTGTACCAATGTGCCCAGCTAGAAAGAGGGTAGCACCAACTGCTATTCCACAACGTGGTCCAACTTTTTCAAGCCAAGGACCAAGTAATGCAGCAGCTACACCAAAAAAACCACTAGCTGTGTAAAAAGCAATCACAGCTTTTCCTGCAGTTGGGTCTCCAGTAACATACTTGTCAATATACTCATTATATACCGACCAAGCATAGAGAGAACCAAGACAGAATTGAGAGACAAAAGCTCCTAAAAAAATGTACCACCGAGAAAAGCGGACACACCGAGCATAATAAAAACATTCGCGACCAGGAATGCAAAACAGATAGCGTTCAGCCTCAACTTCGAGGGCAGATTTTGGTTTTGGATCAACAGAATAGTGACGCTGAATGATCTCGCAGGTGCTATGTAGCAGCGTCATTTTCACACGAAAATGTATTCTGTTAGAGTTTAAGTAAACTGGTCTAAAGACATCTGGTAGTAATGCGTAGCTACTTTGCCGTTGTTCACGTACCACACTGAACGAGAACTGAGTTAATGCGTTGGGGTGTCTTGAAGTTGTTGACTGCAAGCTAACAAATTCGTGTCTTTGACACAAGATCAGATACTTTTTCTATTGAGTCTCTCGTAAAGGCAAGACAAAAATACCGAAGAACGACACAATTAATGCATTTGACGAGTTTTAGATTGTGATTATTAGCTACAATTCCTTACGTATATGACTGATCGTGACTGTGTGTCGCGTTTGAATTTTCTTAAGCTCAAGCACATCAATGATGAATTAAGTTCATTTGTATTCTCAAAGGCAAAGTTTAGCTACTACTGGTAGGTGCAGGGTACTCAAAGAACAAACTGAAAACCTCTTTCTACATGCCATATACTACCAAGTACATATTTGGACAATAGATCCAGGAGCAGTCATCCATGGTGACGTTCTCTTGCCATGTTATCGACCTGGCTCATTAGGTTATGTATAGTCATCTGTAAATGAACATGCTAGCTTGGTCGCACCCATTGATTAGTTTTGGTTCCGATTACGACGAAGAATTAGTTTGTGCAAACTTCTTGTTCTTATCATTTGATTTATGAGAATGTATGAATAGTAATGAACAGTTTAACTGTTTAAGGACAGAGTTCATATGTCTATTAGTAGTGGAGTAAATAAATGGAAATGCATATCAAAGATTACATCAAAGCAAAACCCCATTGTAAAATAAACATGTAGCCCATCGATTTTCGACACTAATCATGATGTTGATAAGGGATTAGATATTAAACATTACAATTCCATAAAATCTCCAAATCTTCATATCAGTTCATTTTAAAACCTTGTTCAAGAAAGCAATTTAAAATTGATACAATGTATCTACGTTTACCCGTTTCTTCTTATTCCAACAAGCGACCATAATCAACAAAACCATAACGTGTATCAACTCCAAACAACATGCTTTTATTTACTGAAGAAAAATAATCCCTTTATCTTTATTCAGTTGATTCAGTGCTCATACGAATCCAAAATTTGTATTTTTCATAGCCTAATTTAAATTTGATTTCAACCAGGTACGATTGCACTTCTATACTAATTTAACTATAGTCTCAATTAAGTATTTTTGAAAAGAAAGTCCTACATATTCATACAATATGTTCAATAATAATTTTCAAATATTTTATTTTAGTTTTTACACAAAACATACAGAGAAAGGAAAGATATGGCGGACGAATTATCACAAGTCCTTCCCGATATGGACCTTCGTGTTCCTCCTTTCGTCTTAACAATGCATCCACGTACAACATCTAGTTTGAGTCATCAAGAAATAACAGCATTACAAAGTGCTGGGTTATTTACTATTCGAATCGGGTAAGACTAAATTGAAACTGAATCTTATTCGCTCTAATCTCATTAGACCTGAAACTCCTATTTATGTATTTCAACGTGAACATTTTAAAAATATTTTAAAACAACGTGATCTTATCATGAATATGAGCAAAGATCATTGTCAATTGATATTTCGAAATGAAAAATTATATGCAAAAAATTTAAGTTCGGCTTCCAATACACAAGTGAATCGACGTTATAGTGAGATACATTTTCTATTACTTTTAAGTGCTTATTCTTATCGTAGTGGATGTTGGTGTTATGCATGAATTACATGATCGCAGTGAACTTTGTATGTTTGACTGGTTGCAATACACGGTGAGAGCTATGGCGTACACAAGAGATAAAGCAACATGTCGTAATGACGTTATTCCTGTCATGGCTGCTTCACATTTAATTGTATGTGTCATCAATGATCACATTGTAATATTTGAAGTAGCATGTGATGTTTGCCAATCCATTAATTACTAAAAACGAAAATATGCTACTAATTGGACAAGTACTTTTAAAATATTTCAGCTCTAGTACTAAA
>JNBS01000354.1:10948-23775 GCA_002081575.1 Thraustotheca clavata | reverse complement strand
CGCTTAAGCTTCAAGAATGAATATCACTCAATTATAAGTGGTCTTGCTGATTCGAATGTAATCAAATATATTCGCGGTTTGATGCTCATTATGCATAGAATCCACTGGTATCGGTTAAGCTATCTTTTGCTACTTATTTTTCATTGATCCGAGCAATGCTGGATGGTTGTCGAGTATTACATTTTGGCGGTCATGGTCGACCTGGCGAATTGTTCTTTGAAGGCGATGCAAGTGAACCCTTAATTGGGACTATTGTTAATTGCAACGAGTTTACCAAGTTTCTTGGAATTACTCCTCCACAATCCATATCACAGGTGTCCTTGGTTGTATTGTTGGTGTGTCACTCCGAATCCATGGGTAATCAGTCAAATATGCTTTTCAAATATATACTAACTTGGTTAGCAAATTCACTTATTAACTATGGTATTCGCCATATCATTGCAGTCAAAATGGATTCAAAACTCAGAGATTGGGTAGCTTCAGTCTTTTCACAGTAAGCACTCTAGTAACCAATTTCACTAAAGTGAACTAGACGCTTTTACTCTGAATTGGGAAGTGGCGCCACTGTTCAAAATGCTTATATCTCTGGGATAAAAGCTGTACAAGCCCATGATCTATCAAATGCCAACTTCGTAATATTCTTGTAGTCAACGTTTATTAAAGTGAATTAGGAAGCTGCTAAGATTTTATTACTCCCACAGTCCATTAGCCATGATGAGGTTATTTTGCCAATGGTAACTCAAGATGCTTATCAATTAAAACATTTTCCCAATCCATTCGAACGATGTGTCGCCTCTGAGGTAATAATTGCTATTAAATGCGTATCATTTACAAAGATTTAGAGCATTGAGTTTCGCCATAAAGAAGAGTGTGTGGTACATTTAATTATTATCTACCCAATTTTCATTCTATTTAGATTTCAACATACCTGGCCAGACCACCACATCACCAATTTTACACACGATTAATGATAATCACTGGAGAAGAAGGAGTTGGAAAAAGCCACTTGGCTCGTGCAATTGGCGATGATCTTGAAATTCGGGGTTATTTTGATGGCGGAGTACATACAATTAACGTTCAAACTTATGTGACCTCTTTCAGTCTTTCCTCTGGCGATAATCTTTATACCGAGTACTTTTTCAAAATAATGTAGTTGCTCATCAAATTTGTAGTGTGCAAGCCGAAGTTTCAGCGAGTTTAAAAGCATTTAGTGGATCATGTAGCTCGTATATTAACCTTGTATTGCAAAAACTAAATATTCTTAGGACTACAGCTCAATGCTTAATTATTCTGGATAATTGTGATCTTCTCGTCGAAGATACTTCAGCATTTGCAGCTTTTGTTGATGCAGTGCTAGGTAGCCATCCATGTTGGAAACTACTTGTCACGTGTACCAGTGTTGATGATCACTTGCAAAATACGACTGGATTTAGCATTATGACTTACAATGTTTTACCCCTTGGTTTTGAAGAATGCTGCCAATTATTCGCTCATATGATGGCAAAAGCTAAATATCCGATTACTGTATTGCATTTTCACCAAAAAATCGATCCAAAAACTCCAAAAAGTGAACTTTGGAAGCTCTTACTTTTTCATCCATTAACTAAAAATGTGCTTCGTGGACTTCCAAAGGTGATTAATCGTGTTGTGGATGACATTGTCGCTCAGAAAACAACGATCGATGATTGGTATCAAGCTTACTTAAGCAATAACTAAACTATTCTTTACTATGCGTAAATAACATGATTCTATTCCAAATTCACACAAACTTTCTATATCAGTTTAGTTGAGTTTGAGATGCAATTCTGGTCAACTTTAAAATTCTTAAAAACCAAAGAAATGACCACTTTAACGTTAAATTCCATTAGCCATCCAAATTTTACTATCATGACAACGCAAATTTGTTGGTAGCATAACGTGTAACGTATTCTTCAGGTTGTAAATTTTTTGTATCAACCGTGCACCTGCAAAGAAAACCCTACAGTAATTCTGCTTAGCATCATCATATCTGAGTAGCCACCAAGACATACGTACCCCATCGAATTTTGCTGTTCGGATACGATTTCTTCGGTACTTTCAATACAATTTCAAGGTTCTCTACTGTAAATAACAATAGCAATATTTGAGTGGATCACAATCAGCACATGATCTTGAATGGAGTGATATATTTACTGGTTACACCCGATCAACACAAACACCACATGGACACAGATTAAATGAACACTAAATAGACAAAGGACAAATTCTTTAACTATTTAAGGACTGCATCCAACAAAACGCATCAAGAGAGCTTTGCGTTGAGCAAGCGAAGCTTTTGGAGGGATTTGATACTTGTATGTGTCTTCCATCGCAGCAAGCATTGTACTACTAATGCTTCTTAATTCTCCAAGCATTTGTGGAAAATCTTTTGGGATAGATTCGCCCACGCTTGGCGAAAAGCCGAGAATTGGAGCATTATCATGGTCTGCAGTCGCATTAAACATCTAGAATAGCAAAATATAAAAATTGGTCAAGTAAAAATTGTAGGTACCCGAGCTTCGAGTCGATCGACACGAACATTTAGTCGTGCTTCCATTTCTTGCAGGGATGTTAGTTGAGTTTTCATTTCAATCATCGATGCAACTAGCTTTTGTGCCCAGGCTGGTGCATCCAGGGTGGGTTCTTTGCGAGTAATAGTGCTTTTAGTGCCCAATTGTGGAACTAAACGAGCCCGTTTGGTCTCACTTGGCGTAGCTGGTGTGTCTTCCACACCTCTTTTCTTAACTGGAGCTGGTTGAGTCGTGTGTGTGCCATGCGGTGCTAAACGATCACGGATTTCGTCAAATTTAACCCAAACATTGTGGCGTTTGGAAAATCCAACATAGTGAATGAAGTAGGCATCCGAGGATATGCGGATAACACGAGCTTCGAGCCATTCATCCGTCTTGTAGCAACGACAATCACAAGGATCTCCAATATCGAGCACCAGCGAAGGAGGCACAGCAATACCGAGTTCGGCCATCCAAATATTACAAATTTTACACAATAAGTTGCACTTGCTAACACGTTGTGGTTAGGGCAGTTCAAACTTTCCCGCGATCACAACTGTCAAAAGTGCAAACTCAAAACGTATTTTTCGATCGAAAAAATGAGATTTAGTCTCCTAGAAATTGTCCAAATTTGTGTTGGAAATTAGAAGAACAATATGAAGAAAGGTTAGAATTTGAGTGTTCTTTCATGTCCACTTTAGTGTGTCTGAATAGAATTGAGTCAAAACTTGAATAAGATTTTACGTTTATATTCTTGTGCGTGTTTTCATTGCAGATAAGTTACGTCCTGGTAAATAGAAAGACGAAGATGGCGGAATCTGAAGGAGAGACAACTTCACACATGACATTTAGAGTGATGGATGGAAATTTATGTAAACTAATGGAACAATTTGTGATGAATACTAGGCAAGTTGGTTGCAGGGATTGCTCTCTGCAGTTAAGACTTGAAAATGCGGAAACTCTTTAGGGTCATAGTCTTCTCCGAGGACTTCGAATGGGTACTTTTTCTCATGGAATATTGGATTTATATTGTCTTGGATGTTGAGAAGCGCAGACCGTGCTTTTTTAGTAGGAAATAAGCTCAGTTCTAGTTCAAGAAGTGTCTCGGCGAGAGACTGAACATGTAGATTTGTGTTGTTGCATTCTTGGATTGAACGGTACATCATACCAAACAAAAAATTTAAGAGAATCATGGTTAAAACGATGGCGTGAAAGACACGAAGTACATGTCCGAGGATTTCGAAAGATAGATTATGCTCCAAAGAAAAATCTTCTTCGTAAACGTTCGCTGGAAGAATGAAATACGTGTGCCATATTGTTTGCCATAGTCCGTTGATTTGAATGCTAGGGCTCATTTGATACAGAAAATAATATGCAGATACCAAACCACATATGAGAAGTAAGTAAAAATAAAAGAAACTGCGCATGTCGTGTGTCGTTTGAATTGCTAGTGCTATGAAATTTCCTGCAGACTTATGTAGCCTTATATAATATGCAATCATAAGCCACAGATGGACAAGTATAAAAATACTCGAGTACATATAAACAGCAAATGCAAACGTTCGTCCTCCTTGTAAATCAAACACTGTTGCGGTATGGAGCTCTAAATATACTTGCATTTGAGATGGAGTATGAGCTACAAGTATGATCCAGTACGTCACCAGTCGAAAGCAATTTTTTGTTGAGGCAAAATAGTATCGATAATGCGGCGTCCATACCATTGTAATGGGAAAGAAGAATGCAGTTATAAGGGTAGTAGCAAACTTAAAGTAATAAGAAAGAGGACGTGGTTTTTCCAATTCCATAGCAAAAGAATGGTCTTCGCCAAGAATTTTACGTACCTCAATAAGAAAGAAGTATAAGGCGCAAAACCAAAGAATAGCTCCTGGGATAAGAACACCACAATGCAAAATTGTGTGAACAAATGAATACTCGCTGTAATAAATGCGTAAGATAAAGATGTTTGCACCACTCAATAGTATTGACCAAAATATGGTTTTTTGAATGAGAAATTCTTTAGCTTTTGATTTGTAATATTCAAGACATGGAGTATAGAGATTGGATTGATCATTGAGGAATGGAAAAAGAGATTTAGTAAGATGCTGTAAATATGCAGGCTTTAAAGTTTGGACATGGTAAAGTGCAGAAAGTGTAAACCAAAATGAAATTAACCATATTGATACAATGGCAAATAAGGACCACTGAAACGTACTCAAAATAATGTGTTCCTCCTTTGCTGTGTAATTATCATAACAATTTCGGTTAAAGTGCTTAGAAGTTGGCGTGTGCAAATCATATATTGAGAAATTTGCAAAACCATCTGCAGTTTCCGTGCAATCAACAAAGTCCAAAGCGGTCAAGTCCGCAGTGAGGCGGATATAGTTAGCACATGACGTTGCCATCATTGAACTTAGCATAAGAGCAAAAAGCACTAGCTGTTTGATAAATAATTGTTGGCCAAAAATCTCCCATTTAATGCCCAAAAGTCTCCGAATGATAATATGATTCAAACATAAATTTCGTGTACTATCATCTTTGGTATGCACGATAACATAAAGCGCACTGCTTTTGCAGTAGTTGACACCAAAAAGCTCTTTCAAATTGCTGAACTCTATTTCATTTGTCTTCGTCTTCAGACAACATTGATTGAGCATCTTGATCGCAAGTTCGGGTTTATGCTTGATTACAGAATTAAAGAATGCTTCGTCATATTTCCCTTGAAATCGTTTATTAAAGTCGCTCTCAAACGATCTAATAAAGGTGCTACAGTATTCACTAGATTTAGAGCGCAAGAATGCGTCATTCTCCAACAGCTCTTCACAATCATAATCCTTTAGTTTCTTAGCCAAGTCAAGGGCTGTACAACCACATGTGTCCACAATAGACACATCAATATAAGGCTGGTTAAGGAGCAATTTAACAATTGATTCTTGCCTTTCTTTTACTGCAAGAATCAACACTGTACTTCCACATTCTCTGACCTCATTAATATTTAAGCAGTTCTTCTCAAGTGCAATTTCAAGTTCTTTCCATTGTTTGTTTTGTGCAAGCTCAAGTGGTGACGGGCTCATCAATGGCTATGGAGCAAAGTTTTCAGAATGATATTTGTGTTAAACATTCCACGCCTATTTGTGACAGTTATCACTATCAGCTAGCAATGACGCATTTAAAACACCTTGAAAACATTGATAATCTATTTACTTTTGAAGCATATAACAGACCAAAAAATCAAAATCCCAACCGGTTTAGTGTCACTCAAATGAAATGCATTATTTATCATTATACATCCTAGACTTCAGTTTTATACAATTTCGATGCGTTATGATTGTGCTAACTTTAGTCTAAGGGAATTACACTTTGCTCATTGTTAACCACTACCAGATTAACATGGAACAGACTCAAGTTCGTGGGTACAAGAGTCCATTGGACTATGCAAAAAAGGGAATGTGGGATAAAGTTAAAGACATCCTAAATCTTGAGCATGACGTTATTGACATAAATGATACTGACAACAATGGCTCTACAACCCTTTCGTTGGCATGTCGAGATAATCAAGTTGATATCGTTGGGTTGCTACTCCAAAAGAAGAATATTGATGTTGCTGTAGCCGATTATCGTGGTTTAACTGCCCTAGACTATTCAATCCAGAAGGAGCATTTTAGCTGCACTAGAATGATAAAGAATGCTTTATACACCTACTATGACATTAGTACATGTCAAAGTAATTGTGTATACGAGAAATACGACCATGATATTTTTCATCGTGCCGTTTGTTCAGATACCCAGGCAGCACTCGCACTTTTGAACTTATTCAATGAAGTTAAAGTGGACGCAGTTTACTTTCATAATTTAGAAACTCTTTTTGGTGTCGAGCATGTCAAAAGGAGCGCACTATTTTCTATTGTTCGGGCTTATAAATATAATCCGGAAGGTGCAATTAAATGCTTGCAACATCAAGCTATTCAACGCATTATTGCTATTAAGTGGGAATTGTTTGGACAACGTTTGTTCTTGCAGAACTTGATTGTCTCTGGATTAATTTCTTTGGCTATGACTTTGTGGGTTTCTGCATTTGCTGTTGTTCAATCAATCGTGGACACAACATTGCAGCAAGCTGCTACGATTTGGTGTGTCATCTTAAGCTTTGCAATGGTATCATGGTACTACTTACAATATCTTCAGCCTTTGGCTTTATGGCAATGGAGTTATAATTTGTCGAATTCCGATGACTTGAAAGGCAACATTAAACACCTGAATAAGCATAAACTCAGTGTGAAATCCAGGTTGGCATGGTACATAGCATTCTGGACGACAGTGTTTAGCATTGGAATAATCACAATGGTTTGGGTTGTTCCATCGACAGCAATTTATGTACTTATTACTATTCCAATTTCACTTTTGGTTTGTGTGGTCTACTTAATTTTGCTTGATTATCGACAAATACGATGCTGCGACAGCTTACTCGATGAAAAATTGGCTGAAGCTTGTGGCTTTCGCAGATTTATTTATACATTATTTGTGTATGGACTCTTACCCTTTGCAACACCAATGATACTACGCTATCGCATCTACTATTCATCATTTTACAATATATTCAAACTTTTTGTCTACTTTGTGCTGCTTATTGTGTGTATTCCATTGCAATTTTACGCCTTGGTGTGCTATTTGGCCGATCAAACAATATATGAATCGCTAGTAAACTTGTATGTTTGGAGTGGGAGCTTTACAACTTTGTCTTTGTGGATTTTGTCTGGAAGTCATTTTCAATTAGGTAGCTCCCTAATATTATTGCTCCTAGAGGTCATTCGGAGCATAAAGGGCTTTGCAATTGTGTTTTGCCTTGTCCAATGTGGATTTTCATGCGCAAATTTTGTTTTATATCAGCGTCAAGTTCAAGGGTATGAAACTCTATACAATACCTTTTTCACAACCTTTTACGTCCTCTTTGGTGAATATCACTTGAAAGATTTTACGGCAGAAATTAAACGCAATTTCACAAATTCGATAACACAAATTACTACATCCTCCCCTCATTCAGCTCTACCTTATTCTATCATTCCGTTGGCAATTCTTTTGCGAATGATTCACGTAGCACTCGTCAGCATTATCCTAAATTATTTGCTCATTGCAATTGTAGCAAAATCAGTTGCAAAACATTGGAGCCAGGCTAAAATGAATGCTATTGTAAAAGCAGTTGAATACTTATTGCGTCTTGAAATGAGCTTACCACCAACAAAGCACTATCGTGAAAAATTAATAAGACTTGAAAGACTTGAGCCAAAAAGGTCAGACATTAACCCTATTTTTGACGAAAAAGTTTGGATGTATGATATTGTCAGAGGAGTTAAACCGTTCTGAAGTATTTATGATGTGAAAAAACTTATCGAGCGAATTTGTTTTCGTTGTTGATGTACTTGTGAAAATGAAAAAGTGACTATCAAAAAACAAATACAGTAGATCTTGAGCTTGACGAAAGTTAAATTCTGAAACTTGGCGAGATTTGCAAGTGCTGACTGACAATATGGGAATCGATGTGCAAATTCTGTGTTGATGAGATTCACAACATCATGGAAATTTTATTTTATCAATGCAACAAGAGTAAAGTCATGTTGCGATAAATTTCATAAAAGTTAAAGTTTTATTTTGTCAAAGCATACTAAAGCTGTGATAAACGTCATTCAAGTAAAAACATGTAAAAATTACATTAATATTAATGCTGCCGCTATTGCGGAACTGTTGACCTCACACTTCAGTATTAAAAAGTCGCAGAATAGCAAGTTGTATAGTTTAATGACTTGATTCAACTTACTATCGTACACACTCACACGAGATGTGAACATTACACTTCAACAAAAATATCGATATGTCAAGTGCCCCAGTACATGATAAATGAAAGTACATATTCAGTAGCGTTGTATGCGGTACTGTAATTGCATTTCCTTTATGCACATCACAAGAGTTTACATACTATATATTAGCTGACATTAGACACACTTGATCTCAGCCTTTATAACATATTTTCAGAACCTTACTCATTTCCTGTGCATGGATTTGCATCACGCTGTTCTTCAAGGTAAGCTGATTTTCATTCCATTTTGCATGATTGAGTTAGTGCTATTTTTTTCTTTCAGGAATCTGTTTACAGATCGTCCATCTACATGAGTTTATATTTTATTTAGCCAGAAGAGAAATATGACCATTTTCATCAAATTGCGTAGCATTATTCATCACCACTGGACTGTTGCCCCACCGATTAAATCAGCAGCAGAAGAAGAAGCCGAACAATATTTAGTCTGTATACCCACCTCAATTAACTCAGACAAGTTTTACTATTCAACAAATTTGCGATTTAATCGCTTGTACATTCTAGTTGCAGCCTTTATGTGCCAGTTCTGTCTTGGTTCGCTATACGCTTGGTCAGTATACAATCAATATATTGATGATTATGTTACCGGCGAAGCCACTGCTGGAAAAGCAGTGAAGTCTTTTTATATTGCCTGTGGTGCCTTGGGACTATCTGCGGCACTTCTTGGACCATGGCTTGAAAAAGTAGGCCCAAGGCGAAGTATTGCCACTGGTGCAACCCTTTTTCTACTTGGCCATATTGGTGCCGGCATATCAATTGCAATGAAATCTATGATTGGGATCTATTTTACTTATGGTATTGTTGCTGGTACTGGAATTGGCATTTGCTACAGCTCACCGATCGCAGCGGTACAGGTACATCAAAATGTAGTTTTGGATTTTAGCTAATTTCTAAGTAGAAATGGTTTCCTGATTTGCGCGGCACTGCATCTGGTGTAGCGGTATGTGGTTTTGGTGCAGGACCAGTGTTATGGGCTCGATTATTGCCATACCCACTTCATTCTTTGGGGTAAATTCAACGTTCCTCCCCATTTCTTATCTTCGATAGAGCCAAATTATACATCTCATTTCCAGTGTTTGGTATTTTAATGAGCATAGTCTTGTACTTATGTGCTATTATAATGCGTACACCACCTTCCAGGTTTCGTGCACATGGAAAGGATATGCATGGAATTTACCACGATAGCATGAACTTGGTTGAATTCAGGAGTGAGACTTACAGAGGGACTTCATTTAAGATGTCAGAAGACAGTACTGTTCCAGTTCAAAAAGATGGGATAATGTTGTTTATACCAGAAGATTTAAAGATACCTGAAGAATTACCTGATATACCGACAACTGAAGAAGTTGTACACCCTCATGAGTTTTATCGACAGTGTGACCTTGACGACGCAGAATTATTTTACTTTCAACGAGTCAAACAGCTTAACTTGGTTGATTGTCTATTTTCCATTGATTTCCTGTTCCTTTGGCTAATGTTTCAATTTACAATTGTATTTGGGTTGATAATTATATCACGACTGTATGACATGGATATCCACATCTTCAGTCCCGACACCAATAATATTACCATGCAAGATGCCGATCGTGCGGAAAAGATGGTGAGCTACAATGCGATATTCAACTTTTTAGGCCGGCTTATCTGGCCTACACTTTCTGATGTTGCAATTCGGCTAATGGGAATGAACCCAGCAACTGGTCGAAAACTCATTTATATTTTCAACTTAAGTGTACAGCTTGTGGTGGCGCTTTCTTTACGATCAGCAATTAACTCCCAAAACCATGATTCTTTCCAAGCACTCGTGTGGACTCTGACTTTTGTTTATGGTGGTGGCTTTGGTACTATACCATGTTTTTTGTGTGATATGTTTGGTGCCTTCAATATTGGTGCACTTCATGGAATTATTCTAACTTGCTGGTCTATTGCTGGCTTAGGTGGCGGGCTGGTGTTTACAGATATATTTGACGCAGCCGTACTTGATAACTCGATTCGTGGTGCATACAATAGTGCAATGCCATTCTTTATCATCGGTGCATGCATTGGGTTGGCCTTCTTGCTTCTCGTTCGAACTAACCCAGTTGATCGATTTGCGCTTGGATATCAATTCAGTATTGGTCGTGTACAGTTGTGCAGGATCAGACCCAAAGATTGGCATTTACGAGAATACTGAATGCATTTAAACTTACGCACAATTTCTCACTACATTATATGTACAACCTAAACTTCCGCTAGATAATATCAAAGTAATTCATAGATTTCAATTTTAAAATTAAACTAGAGTTCAGGAGAAATTGATAGTTAGGATTTCGAATCTAGTTCATGCATATCTATGTAGCATGTTGAGCCGAAAAAATACATAGTCAAAAGGAAAATTAACAACGTTACAAATATTTATTAAGAATAGTTAGCATTAAATCATATATTCAACAAAGTGAGATTGTATGACTTCATAATGCCAACATTATTACAGCTAAACAACGCTAAAACTTATCGACGCTCTTTATTGTTCGCACTTTATTTCTAATCTTTTTCAAGATCCCAATGACTTTTGTTGTGATGTGAAATCTTTATACTGACTGGATATATCATCATTGTTGTAGACTGCATGATACTCGATACCAGTAGTGATACCAATTCGAACACACCAACTAGATGTATCACCAGCATTGATAGATGACAATGTAGCATCTCGATATCCGGCACTTTTGCTTTGAGCCATGGTTGAGTTATATAGTAGATTGAGAATCAAATGGTCTGCAGTGCTTGTAGGTTTGAAATCGTAGACGCCATTTGTGATGTCATCTAGGAATGAAGCTTGATGACATGAATAAGAGCTGATGTAAGTATAAATGCAACAAGTGAGTAAATGCTGATGCATATATTTAGGTAATGCAGGATTTTGTCAAATAGCCATCTCGTTTTGGAAATGGTATTGTTTATAACTTCATTAATCTCTTCATCTGAAAAATCCATTGGCGCAAAAGTTTTGGTAGTAAAAGGTGCGACAGCACAAGTAGTTCGCTCCATTAGTTTGATTAAAACGTATAGGAATGCGGAATATTGATTTCATAAGACTTGTGTAGATAAATGTCGTCAGTATCAAAAATAAGTTGATTATTCAAAATAATTGGTTCGCGTTGCTAGTATAATAATCGCGAATGAATTGTTAATTCTAAAAATACGTCGACCCACTGTGGTTTTCAGATGATACCAACGTTTGATACCAGTATCATAACCATTAATATGAATCTACGGGGAAATAATAATGAATCCTTAATAATGATTCTCGAGTAGGATGCTAAATTTTGCAACTAAACAAGATGATATTACTGAATAATAAACGAATAAGTACTCCCACTACTAGTAGCTTATAATAGTATCAATTTCAAAGACCTGACACCTATAGAGCTACACACAAAATCATTCGTTATATTCAATTTCTAATTTTACCAGTGAAATTCAAATGACGATTTTGACAACCTGAAATTTTTGCTTTTTAATTGTCAAAACTGCCGTTTTTAACTCAAGAATATGACTCCAATACATAATTGACTCCGCAGATGTAGAGAGTCAATATTGTGCATGGTACACACTTAAAAAAATTCTGCAACCTAGTTGGTGTTGATGAAATTTCCCCAACAGTTCATTATTTGGTAAAATTGGGATCACAATTTCTCCACAGATAAGATCATTTCATTCGACGGACATTAAGTAAATTGCAGTACTGGCCTTAATCATGTGTCATAGAGCAAGAGAGCATGAAGGAACAAGCAAATCTAATTTTCAACACTCAATACTGGTAATGTATAATGGAACCTATACCTGGTTCCAACTATTCTCTACGTGTAATGGCTTACTTTACATTGCGTTGAACACACAATGTTTACGCCAGTACAGTAGGACATAAATGATTTAGCTCTGCAAATATCGCCTTAAACACTCTTTAGCTTAAATAGCTGAATTGCTCATATATTAAGGCTAAACGGTTCAAATCAAGAGTATATACAATACTGTATATTTCTACCATTATATGAGCAAATTCTATTACTTATGCTTTTGAGGAGAAATACACAATAAACTGCAATATGACATCTTTCATTCAAAAAGCAATCTTCTGATCCGATTAAATTACCGTGTTATCAGAGAATTTCTACTGTGCTCTATGTGATGTTATCATGAATACACCTGTTATAACATATGTGATGTACGATGCGATTCTACCAATGAAGTATCAACACCGACAATGAAAGCAGTTTTCATTTATCCAACAAGGTAACAATGACCTTCTTTGGTCAAGTATGCTCGTTCATTCAGAACCATTGGACAGTGACTCCAACCGAAAAGACTCCTTCTGAAACAAAAGCTGAAAAGTTTTTAATTTGTTTTCCAATTCCATTTACAAGTGACTCCTACTACTATGCAAGATGCATCAG
>JNBS01000353.1:0-14854 GCA_002081575.1 Thraustotheca clavata | reverse complement strand
ATCATTTTGCTGTGCTTCTTGAGCAGCGATTTCAATTGATGGGATCTCAGTCATTAAAATAATACTTGCTTTGACAAATGCATCCATTTGTGGTAAACAATGACTTAGTAGTGCGATCTGAGGAATATTAGATGATAAACATCATATTAGGGCACTTACTTTAGAGCAAGAAGTCATAAGTTTAAGCTTTTCAATTGGATCCATTAAGGATGGAATTGTTATGTGGCAATATGCCAAACAACCTTTGACAAAGTTTCTACTCGAAGACATGTGAATCTAGTACACAGCGTAAATAATTGTTAAGTAATAGGAAAGCTTACTCTAGGATAGGCAAGAACGCTCATCCGCAGCACAAGTCGAATTAAGCACTGCTTGACCTTATCCAGTTTGTAAAATGCACTTCGAGCGTCCATGAAAATTTGAAGCATTGCTTTATCTCCTTCTCGTGTATTTGGAGCTTCCAGGCTGAGAAGAAAGTTGCATATTGCCGTAGAAGTCTCATTAATGTCAGCTCGAGCACTAAGACTGTCAAGGGCATCATGAACTCGAACAGATAAGCTAAACAGAATCTGAACAATAGCTGCATGTGGACCAAGTAGTTGCAGACGTAATTGATTTTTCTTGGATCGCACAAAAGTTTCAAGTAGACGCTTACTTAAAGCGATACTTGTCATGAGACGAAACATACCCAAAAGTGTCTATAACGAGTAGTAAATACTTAGTGAGTGACTGGTAAATACAAGGAATTCACTAGAAGTAATAATTGTACTGAAGTAGTATAGTTGTCGACGTGCTTCAAGAATAATCACTGACATAATAGTCTGCAGCAGCGAGTACATCTTGGCATCCATATTTTCAGCTGTATTCAAATGCCTGACGATATCTTTCAAAAGAATAATAACTTCACGGCTCTATAGACCAATATTAGCATGCAATAAAACAATTGTATGCCAACAGAATAATGAGCGACAAGAAGTTGAATGAATCCTGTGGCACAAGTTAAGTAAGCATGTATGTCTGTAAGCTGCGTAATTGTGCCCCACACTTCATTTAGGAATGCAAGTTTGTCTGCTTCAGGGGGTGCTGCGTGAACCAGTTGTGAGCACAAGCATCGATACAAATCCACCTAAACAAACTCAGATATCTAATGGTAAGATTTATTCTACCTTGGAGCCGGTCGTTTGTTTGATGAGATACACTATAGCCATGGTATGTTCAGCCAACTTTTCACTTGGGAAAGTCTTGATCAAATGTGATAATACCATTCCATTTTCTGGATATTTCTTGTACTGTGCCAAGAGCAATTCTGCTTCCATCTAGCAAATATACGTTTGCTTTTTTCTTAAAGAGGTGGATGTATACCCCTGTTGCATAGAGCGCAATGCCTTTGGCAAGCCATTCGACAGCAGGCGAATGAATTTCACGCAATTCAAGTTCAGTGATTTCATGCTCAGTGTCATGCTCAGTGTAGAAAGCAAGTGCCTAACGCAATATTAATAATGCACTTGGCATAGAGATATCAACATGATCGCGGGAAAATTGGTGCATACTGTACATATAATCTTGCATACTACAAAGCAAAGCGGGATTTGACGACGATCCTGGGGGTAGCACTTTGCTACTAGCCAAAGACAGATACATTCGAGTATACAAAGCAATTGTTGGGTCCCCGATACCTCTACACTAGTTAATGAAGATAATTTAAAAAAGATTATTTGTACCGAATCATATTGGAAAGTCTAGAGACAATTTGAGGATATTCGCCATCACAAAGAAATCGATAGCATTGCAACAGTGCGATTTCAGTGTATCTAAAATATTTAACATTGTAAGTTGATGCAATAGCTTACATGCGTGGCAGGAGTTCACGAATACAAGCTGTCTTATAAAACCAATTTCGGCATGTTTCTTTAGCCTCAATGCTAATGTCATTACTGGTAAAATTCCCTGTGGCATTAGTTAGACAAAGTCTTAAAATTCTTTAGAATACATGGTAAAGGTTTGTTTAGAGTTTCTTCAGCTATTGCTTTAATACGTTCATAAACGTGTGTACTAAAGCAATCAAGGACATCACTTACCAATACAAATAGACATGGATACAATTTTGGAAAGCTTACATCACCAAGTAATTTAAAACACTAGGATATTTTGATAGAATCATAAACTTTAGTATTGCGTACCTTGATAGCAATCCGTAAAGCTAAAACTTTTTGATCATTACTCCACGCTTTGACAAAGTCTGATTGCAAAGTTTTCACACGATCAATATATTCATTCTTGGATACTTCAATTGTAGTTGTATTTGCATCAGGTTTCTTTTCCAAGTGTTCGAGACGAGCTCTTGCTTTTCGAATGGTGCTACTTTGTGGTAATCCATCGTCTTCCGAATACGTCAAATGCTTATTAACACTTTCTTCTTGAACTGGGTCATCGCTTGTATCAATTTTAACCTTGAATGTATCTCCTGCATGCTCTTGGAAGATATTTTCTTTCTGTATTGCCCATTCTTCCAAGTATTCATTCTTCATTTCGACTGTAGCTTGTATAATACTTCCTTTTGTCGGGGAAGGTGCAATAGAAGTAGTAGAAAGCATAGCAGATAAAGGATCAATCTCTCCTTCTTCTAATACCATTACTCCATCTTGTGTAGGTTGTTGTAATGGAATGACTTCTAACTTTTCAACGGATTCGACTTCTTTTAGCACACTTTTCACCTTTCTTAAAGGATTCTCATCTTCAACAACAAGTACTAGATCATTCTCGACAACGGATGCACTTATAGATAGCGTCATTTTCTTTAAACCAATGCTCCATGTGCCATCAGCACGCGCTTCTGCCATGATCGTCTTTAAAGATATCGTTGAAAATAAAAGTCTTTTTATCCAATAAGATACTAAAAATTCTGAAATACACAATTTGATTGGTTACTTTGCCAATCTAATTGGATTCTATCCAATAGTATGCATTTATGATCATATACTTGACTTTTATTGGTAGAAATTAATATCAGTATTGAATACTTCAGTGGCAGTCATGACATCTACACGCAAGTTTCGATGCGAAGACCTCTTCCGCTTTAACAACGTAAATCTCGATGTCCTTACGGAAACAGTACGTAGATAAGTTGTTTCTACGTGTCCTTAGCTATCTTTTGTAGTACAATATGTCGTTTTACCTTCAGTATTTGACGAAATGGCCCGATTACTTTTTGCTCCAAGAAGACCCAAACAATACAATGATGGGATATAGTATGGAAATGATAGGCTATGAAATGAGTAAAGTATGTTATGATAGTCATGGGAAAAGCTGAAGGAAAAGCTGAAAATTGGCATGGTCATGTGACTGCAGTGACAGTAGCCCCAGAATTTCGTCGACTTGGTTTGGCCAAGAATTTAATGGACTACTTGGAAAATGTATCAATCGAGCTGTATGAAATGATGGTATTTGTTCATTCTGATTGTGCTTAGATATGACGGGTACTTTGTTGATCTTTTTGTACGCGTTTCGAATGCTTTGGCTATTGGAATGTATGAAAAATTTGGTTATTCAGTCTACCGTCGCGTTATCGGATACTACTCTGGCGATGGTGACATGGAAGATGCATTTGGTAATGCGTATTAGCCATTGAATTGTGATGTTTATATTGTAATGATCTAGACATGCGAAAAGCTTTACCACGGGACAAGGAAAAGAAATCTATCATTCCATTACCACATCCGGTATACCCCGATAGCTTAATGGATTAGGCAACCATTTAGATCAATACTACAATGAATGGTTTATTGAGTCTTTTCCTAGAATCCACTATCGCGTTGGACGAGACTTGCAGTACCTGGGATTCTTTTACTTTCATACGTCTCATCGCTTTACGATGGTCAGAATATGTTGGCATTGGCTTTATCCATTACTCTATCATTGCCTCTGTTGTTTGTGCTCGATGCAGCTTGGACGTTGGGTGGCATGGAAGGGGATACGACGTGACCTTTCGTAAGTGCCATAACAAATCAATGAACTTGTCAGTCGCGTCCGGTTTGCATCCCAACCTTTTTACAATCCAAAATTCATCTCTTCCATTTTTTCATCATTCAATTTCCTTGCTTTTATTTCTCCATTAAAATCTATCAATCATAAGTATCAAAATCCATCAAAACCCAACGATAAATTTACCAAATCAATCCCAGCCACGAAACAATTTTGGTATCGTATTATTCTCATGGACAGTAATAATCTAACAAATTTATCCAAACATTAACATCAGTACAATCCATGAAATACCCAATGTATAATCCTCAATCAATCAATGTACCATAGCAAGTTCACCAAGACGGGCACAACCACCAAATAAAAAGCAGTGGGAGGTGCAAGCAGACAAGAAAAGAAAAGCGTGACCTCCTTTCGGAGGAAAGGCTTTTCTTTCCTTGTCTGCTTCCAAGTGCTGGCGGGCACGAAAGCGGGCGCCCGTCCAGGATCGTGGCGTACAGTGTAGTGACCGATTGGTGATTTCTTTCAAACTGACGGATGGATTCTACTGTGGGTTTAGTTCGAAAATCTTCGATCGCCCCCTCACTTGAAATTTGTATACATTCGAATTCGACACCGTTTTCGTCAGTTAAAACGGTTTTCAATTACCCGCCATTCATTGATGAGTCTTCTTCATCATGTTATTTTTATTCGATTAACAAACAGACTGTTGGACATGTCTTTTTCTTCTTCTTTGTATCACTTAATTGCCACGTAGCAAACCAAAGAAGAAGAGAAGATTATTGTCGAGTATTTTTCAAGTCATTTTTTTATCCATGTCGCATGAAAACTCCAATATTAATATAAATATTCGTTTTCTCTCTATTTAATAATATATTCTTTGACGTTAAAGACGGCCACATGAGTGGCGTCAAGAAGAGTTTGTATGAACCTATTCGTGATGTACCAAGGAATAGTCGGGATGCATATACACCTCCACACTTGGAACAAGTCTCTGGACCTTCTCGTATACCTACTTATGATGTCGAAGCTGGTAAATTTACAATATTGGAAAGACACAAGATGATTTGGTCATCACTTGATATTCGAGCAAGAAGAATCCAAATCTTGGCTGCGTTGCAAATATTGTGTAATCTCTTAGTGTGTATGGATAGTTCATGGTATACACAAGTATTTGGTATTGCTATCGGATGTGTTGGAATTATGGCTGTACGAAGTGATAAAGCAGATGTGCTTATGGTTTATATCTTTCTTTGTATTGTCGAATTTGTTAAAAATGCGGGGTATTTGCAAGATGCTTTTGTTCATATTGCTACTCCAGCTGTGCCTGTGGCAAATAATACCACAAATACTATTGTGTATCCAACTCAAGACACTCCGTGGTACGCTGTCAGTCTCAATAACAAATATCTTGTGTTTCAAATTTGCCTTGTGTGCGTTGAAGAATTTTTGATTATTGTATGTATTTCTTCATGTTTATATTGTGTTCATTTGTGTGTAGCCATGCGTTGTCTTAATGGGATATTCGTCAATTCAAGCTATCCTACGAAATTACTAAACAATATCTATCTAAACTTGTTCATTGTGCTAAAGCGTATATCTGTATGATATTTATAAAAAGCACACTAAATTCACAGTAAAACCATTGTGCCTTCGTTGATAAACGATTGAACTGCACGGTATCGAAGGACATGAAGATCGTTTTGGCGGATACTGACATGCTCGGCACCTCTTAATCAAATTTACCAATACAAAATTGGTTCCAACATACCGTTCATCACACTGCACTTGTCCAAGATCTTCTTTGCTTAGGCAAAACACAAATGCATCCAAATCAGGGGCATCAACTACTTGTGTGTCAGTATCAATGCAAATTGCATCGGGATACTCATATCTGGTGCATCTAATTTGCGTTGCTCCACTGGAAACTTGGACAATGCCAGATCATGAAAATGGGCATCCAGCAATTCTAAATATCTATTCATGAGTAGCTATCAAGTTCATACTTTATGAACGTACTTGTTTGCATAGTCAATTTCGCCTTGTGACAGACGATCTAAACTATTTGAAATGACATGGCGAGTGTGTTGTTCAATCTTTGATAAACGAACGCGTAAATACGATGCAATCATGTACTTGATTCGATCGATTTCCATCTAAATTCCATTTCTTACTATCCACAAACCCGTAAATCTTTTTACCTGATACAATTTATTTGCAAATGCTCGTTCTTCCGTCATTTTTTCTTGATCACGTGAAATTTCATCAACAAATTCTTGCTACAAGATCATTCAATTTCCATCCATGCATCAATCATATCTACTTGATTTTGCACTTGTTCAAGTATTTCTTCCATCAATTCACTCTGAAAATCAAGTATTTCCGGTGCATTCTATACCATAAAACATATTACATCACGTATTTTCTATATCTTTACCAATTCATTGATCCAAGCTTCACGTAGACGATCAATATCTTCATTCAAGTTATCTTGTGCCATCCCTTCACTGCTGGACATTGCAATCTTCCAAAATTCTTTAAATCCACCAATCCCATCTTTCCATTGTGCTAATATTTAACCAATCCTGTTCTTCAACTTTTTACAATTTTAGCCAATTGAAGTCAATTCTATAAGTCTTTTTATCCAATCAACATGCATATCTACAATCTTATCCGGATTCTGAATATCAACCAATCACATGGAAGGATTCTATTTTCCCTCTATAAAGTGAACGCTAACAGAACCACTCAAACTTCCCGTAGATTCTGTGCATTTAAGGAAGAATGGAGAACCAAGCTAAAGCTGCTGCTGAAAAGATGGCCAAGAAGGTGCCAACAAGTGGAGGCCCTGCTGCTGCATTGATCAAGGGTCTTGTGTTGACTGCTGGTTTGGGCTATGGTTTGTACAACTCGGTCTTCACTGTTGCTCCTGGTTCACGAGCTGTTATGTACAATCGTTTTACTGGGATTCAAGAAGGCACGAAGGAAGAAGGCATGCACATTATGTTGCCATGGATTGAACGTCCTACTGTGTTTGATGTGCGTACTAAAGCCCATCAAGTAAGCTCGCTTACTGGTTCGCGTGATTTACAAATGGTCAATGTATCTCTTCGTGTCTTGACTCGCCCAAATACTAGTGCTCTTCCAGACATCTACCGTCGTCTTGGTTTGAACTATTTGGAAGTTGTGTTGCCTTCAATTGTGAATGAGACTGCTAAACAAGTTATGGCACAATTCAATGCTTCTCAATTGATCACACAACGTGAACATGTCAGTCGAATGATTGCTCGCAATTTGACCGAACGTGCCACCGAATTCAACATCAATGTCGAAGATGTATCTGTAACCCATTTGAGCTTTGGTCGTGAATACACTGCTGCCGTTGAAGCCAAACAAGTTGCTCAACAAGAAGCTGAACGTGCTCGTTTTGTCGTTGACAAAGCTATTCAAGAAAAGAAATCGACCATTATTCGTGCTCAAGGTCAAGCCAAGGCTGCTGAATTGGTCGGTGAAGCTATCAAGAAGAACCCAGCTTTTACACAATTGCGTCGTTTGGATGCTGCTAAGGAAATTGCCCAAGTCATGAGCAAGTCGCAAAACCGTGTCTACTTGAACTCGGAATCACTGCTTCTCAACTTGTTGCATGACTCGACCACGGGTTCGTTCTCCAAGTAGTTTACAATTTGGTAACTTTTGAATGAATGGGGTTGTAGAAACAGGAGTCCCCTTTGATTTGCAAATTTACTACTAGCTACATCGAGAATATATTCTTTTACGATTCATCATCTTCAGCAAGTATATCGTTTATTAGTTGCCACTTGGTTTCTTCATCAATACAATTGAACATAATAACACTGTTTTCATGGCCAGAAGCAAGATATTGGCTAAACTTGAGTTTCTTTTGTGGAGAAAGGTTGGAAGCAATGCTAAAGAATGTTGTGATAGCACGTTCAAGTGGTGTTTGTGGAGCACTCAATACTGTAGACACTTGCTCAGCTGAAGCGTGGACTTGAGAGCTATGAAGTTGATGTAAATGACGAGCCATTTGGTGATGGTTGTTAGGTGAACCAACGGTACTAAGTGTTTCTGCGTGCATTAAAGTGTCAATACGTGATGATTTTAGTGCTGGGATGTTGGATCCTGGTGATTCAAGAGCCATTCTCTTACGAGATCCTTTGCGAGGGCCATCATCATCGGTATCAGACGATTCTGCTTCAATCTGACCAACTTCCCCTGACAAAATTGCATCCAATTCATTAAAATATGGCAATGGTGTCGTACTAATGCAAAGTATTTAGTACAGATATGATTAAAAAATGTACCGATATTGCAATGCATCAGGATATTTCGCAATAAAGTCATTCCACACAGCTTGAGATGCTACAGGTAATTGATGTTCAGCATCCCATTGAAAATCAGGACTCGTTTTCAGTAGTTTGAATAAACTATGGCGCTTTTTAAGAATAGTCCAGCGACTTTGTAGTTGACTTTTTTGATAGTTTAGATCAAGCAACGAGTTGAAATAGCGAAGTAAATGGTGCCAACCGTCTTTCTTAAGCCCACCATTGCTCGTGGTTCGTCCTACCTTCCAATGTAAGTCTCCTTTTCATTAAGAGAGGCAAATCTTGTGGGCTTACCTGCTGATACTTGTGCATGGAAACCTTGTATGAGTACTCCATCGCGTTCATCATTCCATTGAGCAGATAGTGTGCTTGTCATGTTGCTTGCCACCCAGTCCACTGGAACAAATCCACTGGATAAAACTTTGTATCCGGACGCTGGATGTATCCATCAATTTAGACTTCAAAATCCTCATAACATCATAAAAAAGTTAGTTGATGCTATAAATGTTGCTGAAATACAGACTTAAATTCTACTTCTTGATACTGTGGTATTCTGATTAAGCCATTCTAGACTTTAGACATAATGCACAACCTTCCAGAAAGTAGCATTCAATTTTGAAACAATAATTTTACCATGACAATAATTTTTCTTACAGATGTGAGCTTGTTTAGAGTACTTGTTGTGCCAATATACTCGGTATTGAGTAAATAATCCCCAAAATTACAGGAATTCTTGACACTGGAAGAATATCCAGTAATCCAATCGATGGCAAAAATTGAACAAAAAATTATGACATGTTTTAGATAGTGATATTGGTCATGATTTTGTGTAGTATGTCAACAAGTGTATGCTCAGAGTTCATATTCAAATTCAAACGATGCATCTAAACAAGATTGAAAGCACATCTGTACAAATATTTGTCACTAATCGAACCAGGGTTATTTTTCCAATTCCAATCCAAAAAATGCTAAAACAAATCAAGAGACTAGCATTTTACGAGTGCAGCAATAATATACCAATGTTGTATCCTCAGTACCATCCAAATATCACCTATGGTACAGTTCTATCAAGCCACGGCTCATTTATGCACCCTTCCACCCACATCCGTGGATCAATCATATTTTCAATCTGGTACGACTGCTTACTTGTTGAATTTGATACAATTCGTATGCAAACAACGAAAACTCTTTCCTTTTTGCATTATCAATTTCATGCTTTATGATCAAAGCTTACAATTGTCAATAAAGACTCATGCAGCATTTATCTCATTTTCACGTCATCTGATTTGCATCTATACAAATATCAAATACAATTAAATAACAAATTTTGATTGGCTTATCAACGTCGTGATAAAAGTCAAGGGTGGACGAACAATATTTTATTTTATTATTTTATTATTTGTATTGAAATGTCAGATTTTATTTTAAAACTGCTCATCATACGCAAGATCTGAACAGTGTTGAATTTACCAAGTCGAGAGAACGATGGACAGCGTTGGTGCTACCGCTCGAACACCCAACAGTATGAGCATAATGCGAAAGAGTTATCGCTTGGATGATGAAAGATTGCCTATTTTGAATGAAAAGAAGCAGAGTTTTCACCCTGAAGTCCAAGAGGATGGCAGCAAATACCTTAAAATTGCTCTCTATGGCGTCATTAATGCAATTATTCTTGTACCTCTTATGATCAGGTATATGGAACGTTCTTTTGACTTTTTACTTAGTATTTGAAATTAGTTTTGCTCAAATTATCTTTCGTGACCCAGTTTTCCAACCATATTTGTCCGAACTTGTTAAACTAACAATGGTGTCGGGTAAGAATATTTTAAGATTTCTTTTCTGAATGGAAATCGTTAGGTGCTATACATCAACTTTGCTTTAGCATTTCAAGTACATTACCATTTGCTGTTGGACAAGTACAAGATGCTGGTTTAATTTTCTTGTCTGCTATGGCAAGCTCGATTGTACATTCATTGCATATGTCAGGTGATGCATTTACGATGGAACAAGTCTTGTCAACAACTCTGTTTACTCTATCGGGGTCGACTGCTTTGTTGGGTATTGCTCTTGTTATCACTGGTAAACTTAAACTTGCAAGTTTTGTACAATACTTGCCAATGCCTGTGGTCGGGGGCTACTTTGCATTTATTGGTTTCTTTTGTCTTCAAGCTGGTTTATCGATGATGTCTGGACATGAAATCAAGAACATTTTCGACTGGGGTGAGCTCTTTAATCTCAAAGCATTTATTCTTTGTTCCCCTGGTTTGATTGCTGGTGTTTTTCTTTTTGTTGTTACTCAACGTGTCAAACATTTTACTGTCTTACCAACGTGCATGTTTACCATTGTGTCTTTGTTTTTCTTTGGTATGATTGTTTCTGGTTCTTCTTTTGAAGATGCTCGTGCTTATGGCTGGATTGCTCCTCAACCAAATGGCAGCATGTCATTTTTTGATATTTACAAGCATTTTCAAATTGATCATTTCCACAGTGAATTTATCTCGGAACAAATTCCAACTTGGATTGCTATGTACTTTGTGGTTGCATTTTCGTCCTCTTTGGATGTGGCTGCTATTGAAATGGCCCTCCATCGCCCACTTGACCACAACGCTGAACTACAAACTGTAGGTTGGTCCAATTTGGTCTCGGGTTTGACTGGTGGGTTCACTGGTTCGTATATTTTTTCCTCGACAATTTTCTCTATGAAGTCTGGTGTTGATAGTCGTTTGACTGGTCTTTTGGTTTTTGTTTTGGAACTTGCTCTCGTTGCCAGTCCATTTTCCATTATTGCTTATGTTCCAAAACTCTTTTTTGCCTCTCTTCAAACCCTCATTGCTGTTGATTTGATTATGGAATGGCTTATTCATGCTCGTAAGAGTATGTACCTCCGTGAATATGCTCTTGTTTGGTTTACCTTCCTTGTTATGATTATCTGGAATCTTCAAGGTGGTATTGTCCTTGGTATTGTTGGTGCGGCCTTTAATTTCATCTTGTCTTATGTCAACGCCACCACTGTACGACGTGCTTGGAAGCAAAGCCATGTCAAGAGACAATTCAAAGAACGCAAGGAATTGCTTAAATTGCGCAGTGCAATTGTTACTCTTGAACTTGATGGCTACATCTTTTTTGGTTCGTCTGTGCACATTATTTCTGAAGTTCGTAAGCACATTTTGCTTACACCAACCGAACTCATTTTGCATCAAAGCATGCGTAGCTTGAGTACTAGCGTGCTTCGAACTCCACGATTGATGACACCAAATGTTCATAGCGATAATTCACATGCTCTTATGACGATGGAAGAAATGACGGATTATTTGAGTGAATACACATCGGATGCTCCAATTCCTGCTCAACGAACTCGCTTTTTGGTCTTGGATTTTGATCACGTTCGTGGTATTGATGTCACTGCTGTATCTACTTGTTTCAACGCTATGAAGCAACTTTTGTTTGAAAATGGTATTTGCATGGTTCTTTGCAATCTTCCTGCTGATGTCGAAGACATGTTCCGAATGCATGATATTTGTGATGATGCAACTAAGGATGTATCTGAATTTCCAACTAAAATCTTTGACACATTAGATTTGGCTATGGAATGGTGTGAAGAAAATTTGCTCACCAAGAATTCTCGTCCTAGTCGTCTCGATCGTTTGGCTCAAAAACCTGTTGATCTTCTTAACTCACTTCTTCCCCATGACAATGATAGTGAAGCTCAATTCAATGAAGCTACTTATCAAAAGTATATCGAAGTGGTTGTTCGTGAAAAGAGTGATTTGGTTTATCAATGTGGTCAAGATGTGAATGGTTTCTTTATGATTGGCAAAGGTCTTGTTGATGTATATTTGCCTCGAAGTGCCCACGAACGCATGGGTCCTGGTTTCAAAGGACGTAAACGCATTATGCAAGTAACAAGTGGTGCCCTTATGGGAGATGTTGATTTGATTCTCAACAAGAAACACTCGTTTACTGCTGAAGCAAAATCGGATTGTTCAATCTTTTACATCACGACAGACTCGTTTGAATTGATGAAAGTCAATCATCCAAAACTTGCTGCTCGTTTTGAAAAAGCTATGATGCGTTCGATGGCTTTGTGGATTCTTGAATATCGTGTGTCAGATCAATAATTCCATTAAGAATAAACTTTTTTTCTTGTCAATCAATTTCTTTGAAAATATGCTGATTTTCAACTAATTTAAGCTAATTAGAAATTTGTACAAAAGTTAACAGTCAATAGTCAACACTGAAATTATACTGAAAAATAACATTATACCTTGCTGAGTATTGAGACTCCAGCGTTGGTATAGAATCCTTAACAGTCCATCAGACTGTGAAGGTGGTATTTCATGTCATAATCTATTGAAAATGCTATGCGAGTCTAAATGTAGTTCCTTATACTAAAGCACTTAGTATGGTGTTGGAACAAGTGACGAGTTCAGTAATGTAAAAGTGTTCGTAAATCAAATAAAGTATTTGACTCTTAAAATACCTCAATGATTTATAGTACTAGGAGAGTCAACACTTCTGCATTTGGCTGCTGCAAATGGTCATGCAGATATTGTATCTTTGCTTATTTTGGCAGAAGCCAATATATATCAAACAAAGTACTGAACTCTCAATATAAATGATTCTTGACAATGAGCAATAGGACAAACAAACACCTTTGCATTTGACTGCTCTAAAGGCTCATAAAGACGTTGTATCCACACTTAATTTTGGCTGGAGCGAAGCTAAACGAAATGAATAAAGTAATTAACTATCATATTGACATGATGGTTTATGGTAAACTTTAGTACAAAAATACGCCATTACACTTGGCAGCTGAAAGTGGACACACAGATATTGTATCTACTTATTTTAGCTGGAGCAAATATGAACCACGCAGACTATGTATATTTACTCAAATGATATGACTTTTTAGATTGATTCATAGTACGAAAATACCCCAATGCATATGGCTGCTGAAAAAGCTCACAGGGGTATTTTATCCTTGCTCATTGCGGCGGGGGCTAATCTGAATCAAGCCAACAAAGTACATAAACTCTAAACAATTATACTGATTTCAGATTTGCAATAGTACAAACAAACACCTCTGCATTTGGCCACTGAAAAGCATCATACAGGTATTGTGTCCATGCTCATTTTGGCTGGAGCAGATGTAAACCAAGCAAACAAAGTACCTATCACTTAAAATTAATCAATCTGTGATATTGAACAATAGGGCGAACAAACATCTCTACACGCAGCTGCAGACAAAGTGTACGCAGTTATTGTATCCATGTTTGTTTGGGCAAAAGCTGATGTAAATAGCAGACAATGCACATAAAGATCAAAATGACACAACGATTCATGTTAGGAAATAGTTTGGGAAAATATCCATTCACTGGGCTGCCGAAAATGATCACACCGATGTTATAACTTTGTTGATTGCAAATGTAAACAAAGCAAATGAAGTATTTGACATTCTTAATGGTACAATGTTTTGATATCAATAAATAGTACAATCAAGCACCTCTACATTTGGTGGTGGAAATGGTCACAGGTATTGTGTCTTTGCTCATCTCGGCAGGCGTGAATGTAAACAAAGCGAACAATGTACTCGAGTGTATAAACCGGTCTATGCTTCGTGATGAGTTATTGGACAAGTAAACACCTCTAATCTTGGCCACTAAAGCAGGTCATAGAGATGTTGTGTCCTTGTTTACCGCGGCAGGATCAAATGTAAATCAAGAATACATTGAGAATGACACGATTATTGAAATTGAGTAATAGCATGGAAAAACACCTCTGCATTGTGCTGCTGGGATGGGCTACACAAATATCGTGTCCAACCTCATTTGAGCGGGAACAAAGAAAATGAAATAATTGACTCTCAAAATGATTTTTAATAATTATCATTAGGAAAACCATCAAACGCTCGAAAGGGGCTTTGTGACGCAGCAAACGTCATGGAAACACAAGGAAAGAACGTTAATACCAAGAGCATTCGTCAAGCCTCTTTGCAAATGCCTCCATTGAGCAAAAAACTGAAATTAGACATAAATGATCATGTTATGCGCAGTAAGTGAGCCAAAATGTGAAAGGGTTTATGCGTGTGAATTATTTTTCGACATCAATCTTGTGGAAAAGGTTTTATAGTATATCACGTCATTTCTAAATTATTATGGTAGATGCACAAAATGACATCATATCTCGTTGCTTGTGTATTGGATTTGCTTGGTGTTAGATGTAAAATTACAAGACATGGTTTAAATTATGAAAAGGCAATTATTATAAGCATGGTGGTTGCAGTGGATTTATGCTGAGTATCATTTATTCGACGTTACAATTTATCTGAACCTCACCACAAGTGAACATTTCAATTGAAAAATAGGATTTTTTGGTGTCATTTGCGCGATTATTGACAGTATTGCAATATGATACCATGAGCACTGAAAGATGGTGTATATATATGGTTCAACCAAGGTTACGTTCCTTGCACCAATGCTTTTCAGTCGAAGAAAACAGCAATTTTTTCGTTCTCGTTTGTTCATTCCCAG
>JNBS01000351.1:22691-36747 GCA_002081575.1 Thraustotheca clavata | reverse complement strand
CTTCGTATTAATGTATGCTATACGAAGTTATTACGACTATATGTGGCATTGATGCTATCAACTACTCCAGTTTGAATTGAATCGAGCACAATTGGCGATGGAAAATGCTCCATTAATTCATCATTAGAGCTCTTTTGAAATTGTTTTCGTCGACAATACCAATACAATAAGATAACAATGATAAGAATCAAAGCACCAATTCCTGCGAGAATTCCAATTAAAGTCGAATTCGAAGCAGCACCAAATTTTTCAAGTAATTCAGCTCGAACTTTAATACACCATTCGTACGTAATTTCACATGTAAGAGTCGTGGATATATTGGAATTTATAGGACACATATCACAAGACACTCCATCTGAAGTACTGCATTCGATTTGATCAATTTCATTAATCCGTGCAATAATTGATGATCGATTGCTGGGTACACAAGCCCATTGTGTAGCAGCCTGAATTGGTCCAAAGAAAACAAACAAGAGTGTGGTAATTCGCATCAAATAAATAATGAAGTTAACCAAGAACGTAAATGGATGAAGAGCCAGCTAAGCAGATGACCTTCTTGGACAGCCAAAAGTCAAACTCACAACTACGTTATGAGGCTTTCTAATCTGAATACAAAGCCCTATAATGTTCTCTATTGATTCACTAGATTCTTTAGGAATCGGTATGAGTAAATATGCCACTACGTGCTCAATGTATTTAATGCATCTGCTCAACAAGTAATTTCTTATCGGCAGAGGAATAGTTGGATATAAAAACAGAACTCGAAAGAAGTTGCTTTGGTTCTGATATAACACTGTACTAATCATCAACTACTTCATATCTTTGAAACAAAATTAACTTAAACTAACAACTACTCATGGCTCGAGAATATTTAATTCATTTTGCAATGCCCTTCGAATATGAAGCAAGGATGGACGAAAACGTGGATCTTGATCCAAACATGCTCTAATAACACCATTGAGGGACTCAATTGTTGTGCTTTTTCGATGAGGGTCTTCTTTGACAGAATTTGGTAAATCCATTTCTTGGAGAAGTACACCCAATGCATAGATATCTGTTTGAACTGTGCATTGCTTTCCTTTGAGTAATTCTGGGGCCGAGTGTTTATTGACTACAACCACTTGAGTATCATTTTGCAACCAGCCAAAATCACATAATTTTGCTTCTCCACGGCTGTTTAAATACACACTTGATGAGGAAATATTGCGATGACTCACACCTTTATTATGGACAAACAATAACCCTTCGACAATACTTAGAGCGTATTTCAACTTTGTCAGGTCGTCTGAGTGACTTAAATATTGTTTCAATTGTCCTTGGGCCATGTACTCAAAGACGAGTTGCATTTCATTTGGTTTTGTCCAAATGACACCATGCATGGCTACAATGTGTGGACTTTTAAGCCTACGAAATCAATATGAGCTTCACGATTGACAAAAGAGTTTATACTTGATTCGAAGCATGAGATGACCGACTTGATTTTGAACATCTAAAGTTGGTAGCAGTGAGATTGTGTGTAAAACAACACGGTTGCCATTGTATAAAGCATTTTGAATTTGAACTCCATTTCTCTTTGGTAAGGTACTGGGCTCCGTACTAAGAACCAAAAGTTTGTACTGCTGGAGCTGGTGGGGTGCTAAGACCCTTAAATCATGCTGAAAGCTTTCTCGAATAGATAATTGCATGGTAGCGTTTGTATCATGAAGATTTGTATCCAAAACACTGTGTTCTTCGTCCAAACTTTCTTGGACAACACCTTGACAAGTTAAAACTACAACAGGGGTGGCTACAGTTGTTGTTGGGGAAGATTTGATATAATGTTGAGTTTTAAATGTGTCAGTATCTTCTTGGTTTCTTTGTCTTCGTTGACGAAGTACAAACCATAGTAATACCAAAGCCGAAGCAACGAGCAACAGTCCAAATATTAATGTACTCTTTGGCATTGTGTGGCTTAAATCGGTGGTGGTTGGAAAAATGGTTTGAGTTGGTATTGCTGTTGTTGGTGTAATTGTAGCATTGATAAGTAGCTGACTTGGTGCAGCTGTAGCTGGTGTAAAGTTAGCAGATTGGAATTGGGATCTCACGGTAGCACACCAGTCGCGAGGATTTTCATACCCAGTGACTCCATATAAAGATTTCAACATGGCACCACAAACGAGTTGCTTTGGTGGAGATTTAATGCAGCTATCAGTGCTCCAAGAACAATTCATACCATTGATAGAGCCACAAGCAACATCACCAGATTCAGCAATACGAAATGCGCCAAATCCGGACTTGTATGAAATACATTGCCACGATGTAAAATTATTCATCGATCGATACGACATGAATTTCCGTGGAATTGAATTGTGCTTAATTTTTAACAAAGTCCACAGGATACGGTAGAACACAACATCCGGGTTTGTTCTCCATGCGGGATACCGTCGCAATAGGAATTATTGAACAGCAAATTGCAGAATGCAAACTTGAAGACATATACACTTTGTTACACTATGACTTTATTGACAGTTGACGACACTGTATTTGAGTAAACTATACTGCCCAGTAAACATTGTCCTACGTCTACTTGTAGCATCGCCACTGCGTAAATTGAACTGCCCAAGGGACCAAAAAAACCTATGAAAATATTGGTTTAGGAGTTAGATAATAAGAAACAACTAATCTATCCTCTACTCCTTCATTAGGATCAGCTCACGTGCTGCTGGCTAGGGAAAGTAAGAACAATGAGTCAGCGGCATAAGAATACAAGATCAACCCAAATGCAGAGTTACAGTTTGCTTATACCATTTCAAGTGGGATTTTTTATGGCCCTTTTTTGGGCCTGTCTCTCAGTGTAATTGATGAATAAATTGATGTATTAATACCGCTTTAACTGGGTGCGAAGATACATGATGATATAGCTCATCGTAGGTCTTTTAGCTGGGTCATATGAGAAGCAACTTTTAGCTACTTGTGCCACTGGACTATTTGGTCGAAATTCATAACTTGGCCCAGGAAATTGATGGGAATCAAGTTCGTACAATAACATACCAAATGAATAAATATCAGCTGCAACTGAGTACAAATTGCTTTGAGTGACTTCTGGTGCTGTCCAAGGGGTAGAACTCACTGCAAGCTCAATATTTGGTTGGAGCCATCCAAAGTTGGTTAACTTGGCATCTCCCATTCGATTCAGCAGTACGTTTGATGATCGAATATCTCGATGAGTGATACCTTTTCCGTGCAAGTATTCTAGAGCATATGCAATGTCTAAAATATACAGCAGCTTAAGCTCCCATTCACTCTCTTGGACTTGAGTGGATTGTAAATAGTTTCTTAAAGTGCCACCATCCATGTATTCAAAGACACCTTGAAATTCACTGGTTTTAAGCCAAGAAACACCGCGTAATTGAACAATTTGTGGGCAAGAAAGTCTAGAAAACAATTAGCTTTTCAAATGATAAAGTTATGATACTTGAGCCGTAGTTGGAGTTGACCGACGAATACTGTTGTTTCGTATGGCTTAATGTTAGTCCATTTCTTAACAAAAACGAATTGTTGTCGATATTTCGCGATGAATGCATTTTTATTCTCAGTTGGTTCCTGTGGTAAAAGTTCGAGATTGTCAAGTCGCCATGGCTCAAGAGCTTCCAAATCATGCTGAACATTTTCTTGAGTGGTCATGAAAATACTTTCATTAGCTTCTCGCTCTCGCATTGTTTCAAAACAAACATCAAAGCCATCGTCATCTATATCAGCAAGGATGGCAATAGGCGATTTTCCACCCCCAAGTTCTGGTTTATCAATAGATCTCTTTTTTGGATTTGACCGTCTTCTGCTTCTGTACAATACCAAAGCAGTCACTAGCACTACTCCACACAAGCAAGAACCAACTATGATAAGAGTGTAGTTATTTCCTACAACATAATTACAAAATATAAAATAGAGCTTTTGTTTACCTGCATTAGGTGGAGCTGAATTAGTCGTAGCTGTGACCAAAGGCTGTGGTGATGGTGGAGTTGTTATAATTGCAACTTCTGCTTGAGAAGAATTTGTTGAATTGAGTGCTGCATGTACAAGTACAAGTAGTGAAACCCCGATTCTTAATTCTAGCATTGCTAGCTAAAGAAAAAATGGGTTATGACACCCAAATGTAGTATAGGTATCCATGGCTTTCTGATTGAGATGCACACTTTTGATGCGTGTCAGCACCATCATTACTGCCACTACTACTGCAAACTACAATTTCAATGGCAATGTTTCATATTAAAAGTTTTGTTTTGAACAATTTTTGTGCGCTGTACTGAATAAATTTATTGCAAGTGAATTAACGGATTAGCTTAGAAATCACTCGCTTTACATTATTCTGCTAACATCCAGTGTTGACTGTATAACTTTGCAAGACAACATTAGGCTTCTTGAATATCGTACGATGTATTACGATGGTTGTCCAGTGGATGCGACTAACTGGTGCATGTTTTTGTTGGTCGAACAATTGTCGACTTACCGTTGAGTTATATGAAAAGGATTAGAGAAATGATCATTGAAGTGATGCATATACGACAAAGTTGATTCGAATTGAGTTTACGACGAACGAAAAGTTGTAGACTTTCCAGTATGCCGATCAGTTGGTACCACATGAACATGGCGCATAGCGTCCTGCTTGGATTATGAGATTTCTAATGCATTTTGCATTCTCTACTGTGTTTGACATGATGGGTGGATAAAGTGAAACTTAAATATACTTTACGCAGTAAAGTTATTTAGTAGGCTAAATGCTTTGCTTTTTAATTGCAAAGATTGTTTATGTTTAGTTATTGGGATATGTTTGACATGATACTGCCGTATATGCATACCAACAGGGAGCGTATGAAAACAATTTGCCGTGCATTGAAATAGATTATCCATGAATTACTGATGACAGGAATCGTGCTAATCTCTCTCGGTTCCAGTTTCTGAGTTCTACCAGCAAGGTTGTAAATTGCTTTGCCTTAACCATCATATGAATGATTTTTGCAGATATATTAAAATGATCAGCTTAAAGTAAAAGTAACTTTGGTTGAGAATGAATGGGTCGAAGAATCTATGTGACGTTTATTTATAGTGCTAAAGTTACGAAGGTCATCTTTGCAATTTTGAACTTTTCCCCAAATACTCCACAGCGACATTTTCGATTTTGTATCATGAGTTCAAGCTGTGATGAAAATACTTGAATGTGCCTTCATAAATCGAGCCAATCTATAAAAGTAAATTCTCTTCCACTTTCACTGAATAAATTTGGCTGACCAAAACGCATTTGTTTCTTTCAATTCTCTTTTACAGGCTCAATTCCTGCAAACTCTCCTACATAGACGTGAAAGGTACTCTGCTGGTGTTAAGACATGAAGGATAAAATTCCACTGGATTTGCTCTTTGAGCTTCCTAAGAACAAAACAAGTAAAAAATATCAAGGTAATATTGTACCTTAATATTTTTTACTTATTTTGTTCTTGTGTATGTAATAAGAATAATAGACATAGATTTATTTGTTTGGTAGTTAAGCTCTGATTCAAATATGCCATTGTCATAGTGGTATTTTCAGTCCCACCTGGGTAAATATATACTGGATTAAACTATCATATACAAATTTTGAATCTTACCTTGATTCCTCACTGGATGTAGATTTGATGTGTCGCTTTTCATTTCGCAATTGACTATATTTCCCGCATGCGATTTCTAGTGACTTTGTGCCTTCTTGGTTTTGTTGGAGCTTTTTCAAAAGAATCTGATGAGCACCTTAATCTATTGCTGGCTGATGTGAAACAATGGCGAAATGAGCACGAGTCAGCTCAATGGTCCCAACCTTTGATGACAGAACGTCATGATCAGCGACGAATGGAGTGGAATGCATCCACGCAAAGTCCTTCAGAAATAAAGCAAAACAATACAAAAATATCTCTAAGCGGTCGAAGCATGATATTTACTACAACTATGGGCATTTTAAGTGGATTTGCCAGTCGAGTATTTCTACGCATGGCTCGATGGGTGTGGTCACAACTCCGAAGGCACTTAAAGTTAATTCACCAATAAACTTATTTCATTAATATGTTCATTTTTATAATGTTAAGCATTCACACCACCACCACCGTCTGAGCTTTGTTTCTTTCGCTTGGATTGGACCCAGAACATCGTCCACATTCAAATGTTGTTTTTACAATATTTTTTAATGTCAGATTGAATGGCTTTGAGGTCTGAGTCAGTAGCATCGAGTAATTCATATTTTTTTCTCAACAACATTCGAGGTGGTGGGAGCGTTGGAACAAATGTGTCCTCTTTACATCGAGTGCACTTGTAATCGATTTTCACACGGAGGACAATACCATTTAGTCAAAATTGTACAAGATGAGCACATAAGTAAAACACCAACACAGGGTTTGGCACATTCATCACACTCCATACGCACCACTTTTCATGCCATAATTGATATTTTTGAAATCTAAAATTCAATCGATATATTTATGGTCTCCAATGTCGTGTTGAATTGAAGATGGCACCAATCCAAATCAAAAGTGATACGCTGAGCAATTTCGAGCTGCTTTCAAAAATATTCGCCAGATAGTGCTTCTTCAAACAATTGAACAGCCATTTTGTGATTATCAAGTTCCAAGTGTGCAGAGCCCCTAGCATACAATGGTAGAAGATATTCAAAAGTAAATACATGGATATAACTCACCTTAACCATAAAAAATCGATTCCACCCCGCCATAAATGCCATGAGCAGTTGTCATAGCGCTATCAGCTTGTTTGATTGCTAAATCAAGCATACCTTCACGGTAAAATGCCAACGCTAGGTTTGCACTAGCATCAAGAGTTCCCATGTGATTTTCACCAAATAGTCGGCAACATGTCTTATACGCTTCTAGTTCCTTTTCATGATCACATTTTGAGATTTGCATTGTAGAAATAAAACTGATCGCTGCAAATGTTATGTCATCTTTGCATTCATTCATCATTCTTAATGAAGTTTCGTTATCAAGAAAAGCACTTTGGTTCAAAATATACGTCATCCTAGCGTAAAGAGTATGATGAGACTTGGGACCATAAACTTCATTCAGTCGTGTGTAAGCTACGTGCAAGATTTTCACTGATTTAGCTGGTGATTGCAAAGCTACTCCATATAAGTGTCCTAGATGAAGCATACAGCAGAGAGTTTCTTGTTGCATAGGTTCAAGATTCTTTTCTAACTTTGCAATTACATTGACTAAAATGGGTTCCCTTTCTTCTTGAGGTCGAAGGACAAATATCCTTTGCACAACAAGTGTCTTGGGATTATCAGGTTCCAACTCTTCTAAATATATTTTATAGGCTTCGGTAGCATCAGGAAGAGTATAATTAAACTAAGTATCAGTTGTTTTCCATTCACCAAGTCCTTTCAAATATTTTGCTCTTTCGAGATCACTTTTAGCTGAAGAAATATGATCGTCCAACGAACCTACCATCCACTTTTCAAATCTGTCCAAAACCATTCGATCTAATGCTACAAAACCAACTTCAGCTTCGATCACTTCATCAATACTCTCTTTGTCTGATGCCATCGTTGATTTTGCATCATTGCTGTTAATACACAACAACATATTGTAAAATGAACTGAAATCTGCTAGCAAATCATCAAAGAACACAGTGGCTTGGTTCGATGCCATTGCCACTTGGAAATTGGCGCCAACTAATATACTCACATACACTTCAAATATACACCACGATAGTGTCGATGTTACTGGGTTGTTCCATGGATGTAAAATCATCAACACATTTCCAATAGCCTCTAGTGATTGTTTAAATGTGGATTGCCACCATGCAAATTGTATTTCCGCAGCTCGATGTTGATTATTTGCAAACACACAAAACCACAACACAGGCTCATCCTTGTCAGAAAAGAATGAGTCAAGGCTGACTATCTACAACTTCCAAGAATATATATGACCATGCATGGCTAATATACCAAGTTGCTGGTTTGACATAATCGACATCATTGTTATTTAGTCGAACATGGTCAACAAGGGACAATTTGGAATCGGTAGTGTATGGTGCAACGAATTGGTAGCAAACTTGAGCAGTTGTGAGACCTTGAAATGCAGTACGTCCACCATGGATGTCGATAAATTGATGGGAGTAGCTTAGAGTTAATCCATCAGGTTGATCCGTTTTGTTCAAAAAAGAGTTTGATGACATTAACTCTTTTTGTACAACTCAACAGTTCACCCAATTCAAGTGGGTGCAGTATTTCAATAGGTAACGTTCCTCTTGTCCTATGTTCATCGAAAGTTAGAGCCATTTCAGAAAGGGGTATAGAAGTTAATGCAACGTTTGTACAAGTCTCTTGGTGGTGTAAAGATTTCTTCCCAAAATATCATATCACAAGTTAAGGCTAAAACTCACTTTGGTTTTTTGCATAAACTGGTGACTATGAAATGATGAATCTATACTAGTAGTAATTTATACTAGTATCGCTTTAGGAAACTTAAGTTCGGTATCAAGATTTGATAAGACAACATCATATCACATCAAGGTTTCATTTAGGAAAATGGAGAAGAAGAATCAGAGAGAGAGAGTATGCAGGGCGAAAAGCGTTATACAAAATGTTATACAATCTCTGGATACAATTCCAGTTACTTTATGATTTGAGCTAACCAAATTGATATAACGAGTAACCTTTCTATTCTGGTTAAAATATCGCTGTTATGGAGCTGCTCTAAGGTCGTGTTAAGACATAAGCGAGAAACAAAATGCAAGAAATTTGATTTTAGTTTAAAATCGAATCCAATGAGATTAATAATCTCCCAAGTGGTATCTACTGAGATCTAATGATTAGAACACCTTACTGGTACACATACTGGATGAGATAAAATATGTTTGAAAATATGCTATCGTCATATTTGAAAAAAAGGTTTTAAAGAAACTATTAACTTTCCATTTCGATTGATGATTCTCCTTCTAGCGACGTCGACTGCGACACACTGTGTCTACAAGCTCCTTTGGTCTTACATACCCGGCACCAGAGCAACGCCACACAATTCTAACTAGCTGATTCCATTACTACAAACTATCTCTTCATCCAATTGTTTCTCTAGCTTTTAGTTGAGTAGATGAATTTTCATTAAACTCCAAGGATTATTGTCCATTTGATTGTAGATATGCGACGAAAGTAGCTATGGCTTACGTGCTTCCTGACGACTTTGTGCAATGTCAATAAACCGAGAGTATACTCAAGTTAATATATCGAGCTTGGACAATATCGTAAATTTTGATAAAGTGATGGCTAGTGATTAGTAAATATTTCAATCGATAGGAGTTTGAAATGAGTTCATTTGGATTGCATCAGTTCCTCAAAGCCCCGTGTCTTCGTGATCGTCGATTCCGTCTGGTTGTCCTACGTACTGTACATTCAAAAGGTAACAAGGTGTGGTTTACCCCGGGGCACCAAAGGGCAAAGTGCACTTTTGACAGGTCAATTTGTATGAGATTGTGACATGCCCCGGGGTCCAATAGACAGGTTGACACACAAGTTTAACCCAGTTTCACATTTGGTATGACTTGGCAGTGTCTCGAACACAAGAGCACGAATGCTGGAGGGAATTTTACTCTAACAACATTAGATTCTGCAAATAATATTGAATGTATTGCAGCAGCTCAAAATGCTACTACTTGTACGTGGTTTAGTACATTAGCCGAATGCCAATCAGTGGATCCAGCAACTATGTCAACGTTAATTTGTGCCAATTATCAATCGGGTTGGTGCCAAGACTTTTATGCCCAATTGAATAATATGACAACGGTACAACCATCGTATAATTCGACTAGTGTTATGTCACCACTGCTTACAAGTAACTGGAGCTGTACGACATATATGAGTGGACGAGTAACAATTGCAATGATTAATGGCACATCTGGTGTCGAATGTGTTGGTGCACCAAGTAAAACAAATGATTGTGTATGGTTTGGTACAATGCGCGAATGCTGGAATGAAGGTGGCAATGTGCTTAATGACACAAATTTAAAACCACTATCTTGTGCTACAATACTCAATACAACAACAGCAACACTTTCAGCATCATACAAATGGTGTGATTCAATTTTACAAGCTTTTTCCAATAATACAAGTGACAATAAGACGATTAATGCCTCTTCAGGATCAACGACATGTACAGGTTTTATTATGTGATGGAGTACTTATTATGATCATAGTATCGTTGACAACCATTTTGCTGATTGTACTTGTGTGTGTCGTATTTTGTGCAAGTGTGGCTGTATTTCTTATGATGCGAAAGCAGTATAATCGTTCCTTTTCAAGCAGCAGCTTTTTTGATTCCTCCAAACACATTGAATATTTGCAATCTGATCATACTTTTAACATGCCCAGAGAATCACTTGTTCACGATGATGTACCTCCAGCTATTGTAAACAGACCAAGAGATTTTGTCCTAGCTAATTCTTTTGAATCTGTCAGCAACAGTAGCAATGAAACACCTCGTATTGGCAATGACACAGTATTGGGAATTTGTCTTGATATGGGTGACTTGGCTCTTTGGCGATTAGATGAAACTCAACTCGTTCCAATAAAAACATTAGCGACAGGGGCCAGTGGGATTGTCGCTCTTGGGACATACAAACAAACACAGCACGTTGCGATAAAGAAACAGCTTGGAGAAATTACTCCTGAAAGCGTCCAGGCATTTATAGATGAAATTAAACTCAGCTCCAGGTATTTATGATTTTGTATGAAAAATACTCATATTTTATAGGCTTGATAGTCCATATATTGTACGATTTATTGGGGCAAGTTGGGTTCGCCCACGAAACATTGAAATGGTTGTTGAATACATGGAAGGAGGGGATTTAAGGGAATATTTAAAGTCTCAACCTGTACTACTTGTGGGTTGGCAAAAGTATAAACTCCAGATTGCTATGGATGTTATGGATGGGCTATTGTACCTACACTCGATGGATATTATTCATCGAGACCTAAAAGCTCGAAATGTTTTACTCAAAGCAAATTTACGAGCAAAACTCACAGATTTTGGTGTGTCTCGACAAGTTAGTGACCACGGCACAATGACTATGGGTGTTGGAACTTTTCGATGGGCTGCTCCAGAAGTCTTTCGGGATAACAAGTACACTGTTGCAGCTGATATTTACTCGTTTGGTATGCTGCTCGTTGAATTGGCAACCCACGATATCCCTTATGCTGAACATTCTGAATTGTCCAATTTTGCATTGATGCAAGTACTAAAAGATGCAAAATCTCGCTTTCCTCCATATACCTCCAACCAAAATTGCCCCGATTATATTCACGAGCTCATTGCAGCTTGTATAAACGATGACCCAAAGCAACGACCCAGTGCAATGGAAATTAATGCGCGACTACGCGAACAGCAACAACCTAAGATCGGCAGCCCGTTTGCCTTTTAGTACTCAATATTTAAAAACATTTTGAGATGATAACCTATATCTCAGATGGGGAAAAAATACTAGTTTACATTTGGTTCTAGACTAGTGTACATTAAATGAGAACTCAGATACTTGAGTCATCAACATAATTCCAATTATCAAGGTACGGCTACTATTGACCAGGAACATGTGTGTTTATTTAGCTGATCTTCTCTTAATCGTTGATACAGATATAGATTGAGTTGTCAATTGTATTGAAGTTATACTGTTTAATAGTGGTGTGTAGTACTAAAGAGATAGTCGTGATGGATTGAAATAAGCTCAACTCGGCACACACTGTAAATTGGCTTCTGGGTGGGAAAGTATGCGTATGCATAAATGGTCCATCAATTCGATTTAGATTCAGAGAACTGATCAAAGGACCTACGACCAGGTTATTCGCCCATTTCAAGTATGGTTAATTCATGTAAGCGACATCTTAGTCCACCATGTATAGTCGCGAAAAGTTTCTTTTAGTGTCTAATAAACACACAATCAAACGATGTAGACAGCAAAAGTATATTGAATATCTAGCCGGGTTTACATTGTTTAAGACTCTAAAGTCACAAAGGCAAGAACAATCTTAAAAACCTTTTTGGATGATCAAGTGTTCATTCAGCTCTTACCTCATTTTTCAATTAGCCATCTCAAATGAAGCTGCTGGCTTTTGTGGTTTTTGCTGTGCTTTCAGTCGTCAATGCTGGTACCATCCAGTACTTGAATGGACTGGAAGGAGTCATTGAAGGCCGACAACTGGATGCTGCTCCAGTTGGAAATTTGTCAGCTTCAGCACCAGCTAACTTGCTTGATAACCCTGCCTCTTTTGGAAGCATTGCTCTGGATTTACAAAGTATTGCACAAAACGGAGTGACAGCAGCTAACAATGCCAGTCTCTTGCTCCATGTACAAAATGCTATTGATATTGGTTTAATCATTGTCAAAGATGGACCTGTTCTCATTAGCAGTATTATCAACATTATCAACAATGCCTCCCCTAGCAATGGTATTGCTGTTGTCAATGCCATTCAAACTCTTATCCTTGATGTCGCTACCCTTATTGACCCAGATCCAAAGGTGTGTCGTCGCCAAGGTGTGGGTCGTGGGGTTGGTCAAATTGCAGTGGCACAATGCTTACACAACGAAGAAGAGTATGGTGGTTTGTGCTACCCCAAATGTAAGGAAGGCTATGAAGCTGTGGGCTGCTGTATTTGCCGTAAAATTGGTTGCTCTGGGGTCCGTGGGGCTGTTGATATTGGCGTATCATGCACCAAGCCACCAGCTTATGGCCGTGGTGTGGGTTATGTAGCTTGGCAACAATCTCAATGTGAAGCAGAGAATCCCCAAGGATGTGAAATGTATGGGGCAATGTGGTACCCCAAGTGTTCAGCCAACTTTCACAGTGTGGGATGCTGTATTTGCTCACCTGATTGCCCTGCTGGTACAATTGATGATGGGGCATTTTGCCGCAAGGATAGCTATGGACGTGGCGTTGGGGTTATTCGTTTGGGTTGTCCAGCTGGTCTAGAGCTAAGTGGACTTTTGTGTTATCCACCTTGTGCTGCAGACCAAGTTGGTGTTGGTCCTGTGTGCTGGTCCAGATGCTATAATCCTACTGGGGTGGAGTGTGGTCTATTTTGTACATCTACTGTGGCTACATGTGTTGGATCCACAGTGGAAATTATTGGTGATGCTGCTAAGATCTCATTGAGTCTTGTTGCGTTAGACTTTACTGGCGCCTTAAACACATTGGTACAAGTTGGTGGTAAATACATCAGTATGGAAAAATGCAAGGGCAGTGTTTGTGATGAGTAAAGTGATATGAACTTTGATAAGAGAATAGGAAGAAAATTGTTCTCTTAATACTTTCGTTGTGACTCTATAAATACGAGTTAGATATTCAGGCTTTCCTAAAGCTAATGGGCATAGTGTTGCCTAAAAACTATCTGCATTCACAGCAAGTAACTACTGCATATCATGATGTTTTTTCAGTCATATTGTTGGATGCACCATGTAAATATAGTTGGGATAGTCGCAAGGCTATTATTGTCCACCAGAATGTAATTGAATTTGTCGTGAACAGGAGTTGAGTACAGAGTACTGTACTGTAATCGTTCAAAACCATTATGAATGACTTGGCACAAGTGGATCCACACAGGAACACAGTGACATTGTTTAAGTATTTCACAAGGATACTTGGGCTGAGCGTAAGCACAGAACCAAACTACTATTTGCAGCATAGTATATAGTAATAGAAGGGTAATATGATATAAATGTGATGCTGCCTTTATGGATGTTGTGACTTGATCATAAAATGACAAATGAACAAATATGGCAACACATGGTGATGACAATCAAACCTCATACCATCAGAAGCATGATATTGCCTAATGGGTTGACACTCACTTATTTCCATCATTTTATCGACATCCATGGTGGACGTACTGCATTTCAAGGTCTCACAACTGCTCAAGTTTGCTACCAATTCGTTGTACCATACACTACCGATTCCAAATTGTCCCTTGTTGACCATGTTCGACTAAATACCAATGATGTCGATTATGTCAAACCAGCAACTTGGTATATTAGCCATGCATGGTCATATATATTCTTGGAA
>JNBS01000351.1:0-20389 GCA_002081575.1 Thraustotheca clavata | reverse complement strand
TCAGTCTTGACCCATTCTTTTCTGCCGGATGAGCCTGTGATGTGGTTTTGTGTGTTTGCAAATAATCAACATCGAGCTGCAGAAATGCAATTTGCATGGTGGCAATCCACATTTAAACAATCACTGGAGGCTCTTGGAAATGTGTTGATCAGTTCTTTTTACACGATGTTATCTTGTATTAATAGTAAAGATGCAAAATCAACAGTGGCATCAGACAAAGAGAGTATTGGTGAAGTGATTGAGACTGAAGTAGGTTTTGTGGCATTGGATCGAATGGTTTTGGCTAGATTTGAAAATGGACGATAATGTCATTGGAATATCGTATTTCCCCAGCTAAATGTGATCTTGACAAAACAAAGTATTTGAAATCCCTTGGTGAATTGAAAGGACTTTGTGCTCGATTTAACGATGGTTTTTGTAATATTACAGAAGCCTATATATTATATTTGGACAAGTTGGGTCCTAATGGTCCCAAGACATTTGTTGTACTAGGATTTCAAGCTATTTTCAATGGATATTTGATCAAACCACAGGCTGAGTGGAACCCACTTTGGTTGTTGTAATTGCAAAGCTGGAAAACACTCTAGGCCAATGCATGAACAAACTCTCGACTGTATGCTTCGCCTTGGTCGTTTATATGAAGAAGTATTACTACAAGCAGCCAAAGCAGTGAATATCTTGAAAGTTGTGTATACTCGTTTGTCAGAAGTATGTGGTCCATCATTACCTCAAGCTTTAGTTGCTAAGGAAGCTTACATTTGTAGTCAGCATGGACTTATTGATGACGACAATTTTTTTGCTTTGATGCATGAATTGATTGCTGAAGTTAGAAATACTTTATGTCCTAATCATCCAACAACATTATATGCAATCGTGACTATCTTGACATTTAATCATTCGAAAGGTGGTGTTGGCAATGAAGTAGAGATTTATGAGACGATTATTTGGTGACAATCATGGGAATACTCTTCACAGTGCAGTTAATTTGGCAAAAGCATATAATGATGAGGGTTTGACTCATGGAGCGCTCGAACGAGCTACTGCTGTTATGATCATTGTGCAGAACAGCAAAGAGGAAATTGCATCTATGTGGTACGGATTGTGTAAGTTTATCCCTTTTTTGACTATCGCTAAAGTGAAATTAGCAATGTATCTCATTAGCAAAATTCACTTTAAACTTGGCAATTATGATATGGCTATTCCAATGTTTGAAGAAATTTTGGCAAATTCTTATATCTCACCTGCACCCATCGTGGTTGAAGAAGTTTTTACCAATATTTATTGGTGTCATTTCAGACTTAATTTGAGTCTCATTTACTTATAGAAAGATTTAAACAAGTAGCTCTATGGCATGATCTTTGGTTTGGAAGAACGTATGATAGGTGTGATATGCCTTGTTTTGGGGTTTTGTACTTGTGCCAATCATGCACAATGTTTTCGAATTGGTACAGTCCTACTTGTTTCAACAAAGTCAAAGACCCGAAATGTACTAATTGCAACCAAAACTTATACACTCCTACACTTTCGCCACCACGGATGCTTTTAAATAGAAAACACGAATTGTCAAGTGGATTAGAAGTCGATATCAGCTCAATTGAAAATGAAATCCAAGAATACTGCATTGCAAATAATATATTAAGAGATGCTGTATTTGATTTCATAGCAGAACTCGAGGTGAAACACTTAGTATTGAGAAAGATGTGGTGACTAAGATTTGATCCAGCTCCATCACATTCCTTATGTCCAAAGACAAGGCAGCTCAAGTCAGGCTCTGTCATAGAGAACATGTTGACATTACATGACCTCTCTGAAGAACCTATTGCATAAGTAGTTAGTTTGCATTTTGCTTATTGAATCACACTTGCCATTTGTCTGGAGTTTGGCCTCCCTTTGTTTGGTGTTCGTGGTTCATCTATAGTTCAATCCTAGGATTCGCCACAAAAGACGAATTTTGATTGACAAACTTCTACTATGTTGAGAAACTTCATGATGCTGAACCCTTGCAAATTTGATCTGTAATTTATGGACATATTGTGTCAAGATGTTGAATTTTGGTGTTATATGAAAAGTGAGCGATATTAATTTAAGTCATCTATGCGCGTAAACCTCCTAAAGCTACGAGGGTGCTATTTCAGATGAATTAAATAAAAGAAAAAAACTGTCAGCATGAGTTGCTAAGTGAGTATTTACCTTCACGAAAGGGATAGTAAAAGTCAAAAATGATTTAGAGCATCCGTATCAATAGGCTAGACAAATCAAGTACTAAACTATTAGATTTATTTTACATTTAAAAAGCTCGAAGCAGTGCTAAAATGAGAGTATTGCCATTTTTTATTATCTTTGTAGTATCTCACAGCTATATTTTCGATTTGTGGATAACTTTTATTGAGTCTACGCGGGACAACATTGCATTACTATATTCTGTGGTAGGATTAGTAGTTTGACACGATTTATGATAACAACCACATTTTCTCGACGATTGCAATAACACTCACTACTGAGTATCATTGAGAACTCTTTTGGTGTAAGGTTACATTAATATCCGTCGTAGAGTTCTGATTGCAACTTGTAATGAATTCTGATCTGGTCGGACATAGGTACATAAGATAATACAATAACGTTGATGTATTGGTTCATAACGTATAAGACAAACAGCCTAGACGTTGGTGGGGTTGGTTGCTTACGTACTGAACAAAAATAAGGTAGAATCAAAAGTAAGTTGTATTTATGAAGCAATTAAGCGCGTCCTCCGAAGTTGGGACCATACCCAACGAGCCATTCGAAGAAAGAGCCGACTAATAAAACCACTTAAAATGCCCGAAATCGTTGTGAAAAGGATGCTTTGGGTGCTCCATGAAAACTTTGGTTTGACTTTCTTCACTTCCGAGGGACTTTGGGTAGATGCATTCCACTCCATTCGTCTTTGATCATGTCGTTCTGTCAATGGTTGTGGCCATGGTGTAGATAAGTGGCCATTTTGCCATTGTTTGACATCAGCCAGTAAATGATTAAGTTGTTCATCGGCATCACTTACAAGTGCTCCAACTATGCCAATAAGGCACAAAACCACAAACAAACGCATGCGAGAGATTTAGTCAATTGCGAAATGAAAAGTGACGCAACAGATCTCCATCCAGTGGGAAATCAAGCTACAATAGACTTTTTGTATTAAATAGTTTAAAGAAGTGTATATTCACCCAGGTGGGACTTGAAGTACTACTGTGAGACGAGGATGTCGTTGTCCAACAGAACAACAAAACTAATTTAAAATTACCAACTTTTGTAGTGTTTTTCATACAAACGTTTAATAAAATATTGCATGCTGATGCTTTGACGTAGCTATGTGCTTCTAGTTGATTTATTACGTACTGGAATCATTCGGCGTGGTGCTTATTCCAACTGAGTAACAATCGGAAAAGATTGTAAACACAGAAAATGGCGCTATGAACAACAAAGAAACAATGTGTTTCGTGTCTAAACACTATGTGGCCCTCAATTTTATTATCAGCTACTGTAGAATGCTTCGTGATAAGTATTGGCCTTTAAACGAACTTGGTAAACTAAAGGGGGGTTGAAAATGGTGGATCGCCACGTAAAGTTATCCAAGTCATCTATTACTTATGATTGAACTTCAATTGATAAATCAAACGCAATCTTAAATTTTCCAGTCAAACAACAAGTCTAGCCATTTTCACCGTCATCAGACCACTCTTTTCTTTAATAATACCAGTGAAAAGGAGTATTCCGAAAAATTCTTGGCTGTACTGTATTGCACTATCCCTCATGCAGGTTATCTTAGATCCACTCACCACCAAGCAAATTTATTCTACATCACTTTACTAGGATTTGTGGAGGACACTCTACTTCTTACAGTCGATTTCTCCTTATTGTTGTCAGTCCTTAGTTTGGATAAGGGTGATAAAGCATTCCTTTCAATTACCGTAGTGATAATAGCTTTACAATGCTTGTGATAGTGTTTCTATTCGTCCTGTGTAATATCTTATTAAGCTTACTTATTGAATGTAGTCATTCCAATATGGGCACCTCTAGTTTATGTGAATTTTCAAAAATTTGACAGTCATTTGTCAGCCAGTAGTTCACACGATTGTTGGAATGGTTGGAAGTTGTCTGAGTGTAAAATATGTTGGATTTGCAGGGGATTCCTGTTAGATGAGTGGATGTGCTGCATTCCAGAAAACGAAGCTTGGATTATGATTATGTTTGCGCTAATGTACTCGCACAATTTGGTAAAAAGTGCGAAGAGCTTAAGATGTTGTGAAACTCAATAAATACTCTCCAATGGGATTTAGCTCAAACAAAACTGCAGAGCTGAGGACTAAAATTCCAAAGTTGTCAGGGCAATTAGAATTGAAAGTGGTGGCTGCCTCGAATCAAGGTTTATTCATCGCGAATAATCTTTGCTACTACGCAGCAGTGCGCTACCACAGTCAATAGTCCAAGAAAGCATCGCTATATAGAGAATATATTTACTACATGTATGTAGTTCCTGACCAAAGAGGACCTTTTGACGGAAAAAACTTTCGCCCCTTCATTTTGTTTTTCCTGACGTTCATACTAATTTTATACTAGTGTCTGCTACATGTCAACTACTTGATGTTCATACTAATTCTTCTGTGGAAAATATCGCTCAGGCTATTGGGACCATCATAATGATGGTATTATAAGCGACGATTTAACCGCTTAAGTGACATCCCATCGTTGATTATTGCGGCGCAAATCTGAACAAGTAGATGGCCTTCTCTTGTGCAAGGTTTTTATTTTATATATCAGTCACAATATTTTCAACAAGACTAAGAATCTCATAATGCTTTCACTTCATACAACAAGATTTAAGAATTTCAAAATGCATCGACTTCATATTATCGATCACAGACTCTCGTCCACATTGTTATAAATCACGAGGCTAAAGTTAGATACCTAACTTTTATGATATGCCTTAAACTCCTGTCAATAAAACCTACTTTTACTTTGTAATTTCACATTTCAGCAGTGCTATCGTTTATGAAATCCTACTTTTAATTACTCTTCCAAATCAAACCATTCACTGTGGTCCATTTGTGCAATGCAATAATGAGCGAGTGCAGTAGAAGCGAATTTTAACAAAGCCAGTCACCCAAACTTGAAATTGTAATCCTTTTCGTGTGACAAAGACTGATGCGAGTCAAAGTAACACGATTATGTAATGCATACAAACTTCAAGTTGTTGAAGAATGTGAGTGCTTTGCCACCCGTTCTATTCAAACAGTTGATGTATTGGCATTTATCATCAATTGTTCATCTATCCTATAACATAGCTTTCACTTTATTTAATTCTCTTCCACTCTATAAAAACCATCCCTCAAGCCTCTTTTATGCAAAAAACTATAATTATTGTACCCAAGTACTTTGTTATCTTCAATTATAAACTCATAGTAAATCAATTGAGTATAATATTGCACATTACAGAAATATTGAGAACTTTTGAACAAATTGAGAACTTTATGATAATATCAAAAAGTGCACATACACGTTTTTATTTACCTAACATTTGATATTTGTATATAAAATAAAACCTAATTAAAATTGGGTTAGGGATCCAAAGAGCCAGAACCTTTACGATGTGCACTAATCATCCTACACAATCCATGGTACAATGAAGTGTGTTTTAATAGCAGCTTTTATCCTTCGAGCAATGGCATCGACGAAATGGTCGTGTATGAAAGTCAATGGGGCAATCGATGCTTTTCGTATTAATAACAATGGTGACGTTGAGTGTGGTTCATTGGATGGTACTAGTTGTGACTGGGTTAAATCGTCTAGTAAATGTGACAATAGTCCTAGTGAAGCTTTGAGTTGTGGAGAAATGCATTTGCAGCTCTATGGAATCACTGGATATGATGACCCAAATCATTGGTGCTACAAAGTACGAAAAGTATTAGGTCCATCTACAACAACTCCAGTTACTGTAGCCCCAACAATTGTCCCAACAACTTCAGCACCAACTACAGCAGCGCCAATTGTGACGGTAGCACCAACTACACAGCCACCAACCCTTGCACCAACTACTATTGTACCAAGTACAATTTCACCACCAACCATTCAACCAACAGACTCTGTAGCCCCACTTGCCACAACAGCAGCAATTATTCCTTTAAATGACAATACAACTGCAGACACCACAGCTACACCTGCACCAACTCAAAATACTCAATCCAGTGGGGATTCTGGCCATAGCAGTACGCAGGTTGAAATAAGATATATTAAACTATATTGTAGGCTCGATGACTACGGTGGGCTATGTAATATTGGCACTTGGTATACTTGTGTGTATTGGTGCAGTAATTTATTTCATCATAAAGCGTCGTAAAAATCACCAAGACCAACTTGACTCACTTATGTGGGCTGAAACCCACAAATCACTTGATCAACAGTATAAATTAGCAGGGCAAAATCCCTACTACAGTGAAGAACCTAAACGCACCCCAACTGCAGCAACATCTTCAGTAAATGCAGCAACTCAACGCACAGAACAATCGTGTGATTTTACTGATGAAGGATTTGATGCAGTTATGCCAGCCTTTGATACAATTTATAGTAATGACAATAGCAGCTTTTTAGTACAGGAAAACAAAAAAGATGCTGCTTTACTTGAAGACCTTGATATTTGGAAGCTTGATGCTGCTCAGCTATCTCTTGGAACTCTTCTTTCTCAAAGTCAAGACAAAGAAATTTGGCGTGGAATGTATGATGGCGAAGTTGTTGCTGTTAAAACAATGAAAGTCCATTCAATGGAGCAATCAACAGCCAAATTTGTTCATGAAGTCCAACTTTTGATGAAGTACGCTAAACTATTGATTGTCTTATTAATTTCTAACAATTACTTAGGCTCGACTGTCCAAATATTGTTGCAATGTATGGTGTCGTATTTGATACTAATCATGTCAAGGACAGTGTGCAACTTGTCTTTGAGTTTATGGACAATGGTAACCTTGAACAATACCTTCGAAGAACTCCTCGTCATTCTATGCATTGGACTGAAAAAGTGCAATATGCTATAGATATTGTCAATGGTTTAGCATACTTGCATTCTCGTGGTATCATTCACCGAGATCTTAAATGCAAACATGTACTCGTAAACTCCAATATGGAAGTCAAACTCACTGACTTTGGTGGATCTCGTGAGACTGATGTCTTCATGACTCAAGGTGCTGGTACACTACGTTGGACTGCTCCTGAAGTTTATGCTGGAAGTAATTATAATGTGGCAGCCGATATTTACTCGTTTGGTATGGTACTAGCTGAATTGGAAACTCATGATACCCCATTTGCCAACAAACTTAACAGCAAAGGTCGACCTCTAAATGACTTTGAAATTTTACAACAAGTCCAAGATCAAACCTTACAAATGGCATTTCCAAGCGAAAGTCCCTTTTATATAATTGGCACTAGATGTGTAGCTTGGGATCCTGCAGACCGACCAACTCCAGAAGAAATCACAATTGCATTGAAACACGAGCTTACAAGAGCAACCATGTCATTTTAAATGTACTCAAAATATTGAGCAATAGTGTTAGTTTACGGTGATATCGTGCAAACTATATTTCTGTATAAGCGTGTTTATGCTCGGTAACAAATATATTTGACCGGCTACTTGGTGTTGTTGATATTATAACTTAGTAGTAATGTACATTTCTAGCAAACAATTCGTTGGCACTTAATGGTTTTGGTATAATCTACTTCACCTTGGCATTTACGTTTGATGATTTTCTCTTGATTCTTTAAAGTTTGGACTTCTGCAATCGAAGCTGTTAGTTCTAAATGCAATTGTCGCTGATGTAAGCTTAAGTCAATTACATTTTGTTTGGACATGCCAGCACGTTTTAAAAAATATAGCCGATCCTTTGGAGTATATCTCATAATACAATGGCGTTCTTCAGACATAATAGATAAATTGGATTGCCGAACTGAAATGTGTTGTCCACTTAATCCAATACCAGGAACAACATCGTGTGGAACTGTGCTGCCATTATATCCAACGTGGAAGGAATATTCCGTTGCTGTAGTAAAACAAACCCTTCGGTTTACTTTGTTTTGTTGCTCAACCATCTAAATTGAATATGACAAATGCTTCAAAGTTTTACATAGTGGATTCAAACTTAATATGCAATTATTCTTTTATTAAGTGTTGCTAATCAACTAATCAATCCAGTGTCCCTACAAGTGTGAACGGTACATGTGTACTTTTTAAGAGAAATTTTTGTGTTACGTAAAAAGGCAACAGCCAAAGTAATGGATTTAAATTCAATCAATGCACTAAATGTTTGCTTGAGCCAGTGCCGTTTGGTGATGATGCTAAACACATATCTTGCCACGAGATATTTCATTCATATCTATGAAATAACTAAAGGGTGGACTAAATTACTGGTTAATATCAACAATGACCAATAGACAATACTACGATTGGATACACATTTAAACTCAAATATACAGAGAAGCTAGCTCTATTAGCTTTTCTTCAGGTCGTTGTAAAGAAATAACGAGAAATTTCTCGAGTAGACGATGGTAGATATTGATACCATCAAAACAAAGTTTACAGAAATGGTATAAAAGTTGGGGAATTCTTTTGTGAGTTTTGGTGAAGTCTACTAAAATGGATTCAAATTTCAGTTGATATTACAGTTTTATTATTGGATTGCAATATTAGTCTACGTCAGTGTATATGTAATCAAGTTCTGATGACTCAGAACAACCCCAACAAATAGATGAATGTACATTTCGATTGTTTGGATGTATATTTGAATACTGCTATTGAGTATGTTTGCTTTCTTCTGGTCGACATTAGGTTGTTCGCAGTTGCGCTCGATATCTATATTTTATGTTTGCTTTTAAGGTTGCCAAATACTCAGTTTTGACTTCGATATTATCCTCCCTCATAGTCAAATGGAATCATACTTATGAGAATTGTGATTATTACATGAAGATTTGATGTGATTAATGTTAATAGTAGACTTGGCAACCTTGTTGTACAATCGGATGGAAATACCATCTAAAAACTCCATGGATGCTTGCAAAATAAGCGTCTTTTTCTGCAATGTTGCAATCAGTATGTGGGATATTGTGGATTGTACTTGAATTAAATACAAGCGACATGTTAACGATATGAGTTGGTTTCTTTATAAGTAGACTTTATGCAAATGTTTTTGTTGTATTCTTCATACCAATGGATGACAGACACATATCGGCGACCTCAATTTCATCCTTGTGCAGTAGCTAAAAGTTGAATATTCATGGATTTCGCTCTCAACCTAGCAATTGCATGCATTGTGTGTACCACATATCTTTAGAAATTATTGAATCCATTGATCTTGGTCTTTACCCAAGTAGATTCCATTGTCGTACAATATTTCCATCCACGACTTCGAGACTTTTCGATAAGCTCTGCAACTTTGGTATATTCAAATCCCATTAATTTGTTATGATATGTCATATTAATACATGTAGTTTTCAGTATTAATGCGATCTAGCATGAGTTTGATTTTATTTGATTATATGAAGTGGGTATTGCGGAAGTTTAAGATAATGTCATCTTGCGCAACGTTCATTGATAAATGTGGTCACATAGGACTCTCAATCTTTTGCTTCCATTAAGAAATACTATCAACTTTCTTTATAGATCGCTTGAACTTTGCCTCTGGGTACGAAATCGAATGAATTTTGTCCCACTATTTTATGGAGCATAACAACTCTCAATATATCAACGCAACAGCACAAAGCACTAAAATCTATCACATTAATGGATTTCCCCCTCAAAGATCTCTTTAAACTTTACTTCAATAGGACTACAGCACATCAGTACAACTTCCTCATTGTATAGTAAAACTAGTGCCCACGTCTAAATTTGTGGGAGAGTCGCCCAAGTAGAAATACACTGTGGTGGCATAAAATTAAACGTGGATGGGATGGTGGATTTTCATTGTCTAATGGAGCAACAGTGTCACACGAAGCTTTGGGTTGCTTTGAATACAAAACTTGAGTACATGAAGCAAGAGACACGGTCACAAAACCAGATCAGATAGCATCTGAGTTACTTGTGGCGTCAACCGCGTACCTTTGGTATTGAAACAAAAGCAATTCCAGAAAGCCTACAAAAATATAAATGATTTACGTAAGGAAGTAGTTCTTAAAGTGTTAAGACAACGATGAAGCGCAAAATCCCATTTCTGGTCAGGCATCCATGTCATGCTCAGTGAGCCATGTGGTCAAATTGTCACCCAGCGAAAAGAGGTAATTACCATTTCGCAACAGGGATCACTTCTTTTCAAGGGCACACTAGTGCTTTATTGTCTTTACATCTTCTACATGCAATGATATCGATGTAAAGTTTCATAGAGCTAATGCTTAAAAGTTAGCATATCTAGTGCAGAATAATCTTGGCTAAATCCAAGACAAGGCACGCTGCACAACATGGGACTAATGCGTGTGTTTTTTGCTAATTGTGCATCGTTTACAACAAACAGCAGCTGAGCCATTTCTCTAATCAAGGGAATTGCCTGAGTAGCTACGCAACTCAAGTTGTGCGGCATTGCTAATTCATCAACATCCTACCAACATGTTAATGCTTTTGCTGTTTCTTGCGACCGCCGCTGTCCATGCCCAAACTTGTAAGACATTGACGGTGGTGTCAAAAAGCTCAAATGAAGGCACTTGCGATGGTTCATTGGGAACACATACTTGGCCTTTAGGTGTGGATGCATCCTATTGTCATGGTTGGTCAGCTACAGATAACGATGGCAATGTTTTTAAGTATAGTGCAAGCAACCTTGGCTGCAATAGCGACAACACTGCATTTGTGTACACATTCTACAATAGTTCAATTGACTGCTCAACCAAAGGCGTTGGTATGAATTTTACATTATCTTGTGCTCGTACTCCTCGAAATATTTTTGAAAAAGCTGAAAGTTTTGATTGCTGTGATCGCACATCAGCATCTTTTGGCAATTGCAATATGACTGCCCCATCGATTTCATATCCAAATTCATTAAAAATGTCCAAACTCCAAGTTTATGAAAATGGTGCTCTCTGTAGTGGGAGCTACAGCACTGAGGCTCCAGAAGCAGCAACCAAGAATGGCACTGCCGCCCCAACGACTACGGCTGTAACAAGCAGTGCATCAAATGCAGTTATGACAATGGCAACAATTTCTATAGCTCTTGTAGCTCTTATGTACTAAATCACTGCAATATAATTTCTCTATCATATTCGGGTTTCTCTACAGCACCCAATGTTTTCGCATGCGGTACATCAACGAGTTTATATAATTCAAGTTAGTTTACTTCCTCCACGGAAAATTAGCAAAAATATCGCCAGCATGTAAAAGTGACTTGATAGACAAATTGTACAGTCAATTTGAGTTATCCATTATATTAGGTAAGCATGTCAACCAGCCATCATCACGACTGGTCGTCTTGATGAGCGAATGATACAACAGATGTGAATGTGTATGCAGGCTATTTGTTTGTTTCTAAAGAAGCTGGAAAAGAAGCTAATAATGTGTGTATATCTATCGTTTCGCCAGGCTTGCTGTCTCAACACCATTCAAAGTGATAGTTGAATTCGACATCGTTTGCACAAATGAATGGTAGCTATGAAGATATGAAGATTTTGGTAATGTACGTTTATACTGTAAATATTATTCCACGTTGCCAGAAGAAAACACCCAGCCACAATTCCTTACAATCGTTTTCTCTCAGTAATCCAAAAAAGTAATCACACAAGTAGTGTCAAGATGATGACTGACGCATTCTCACTGAACTTTTAACGTCATGAACTGGAATGGATGGTGTGAGGTTGTATAAGTGGATAATGTCTAGCCTATGACCAATGCTGATTCAGTGAATCAAATAGGTCAATTTTTTTTTCTCTTAATGCACCATTTGATGCATGTTCTTACTTGCCCCCTGCTCCTAGGTAATGGATACCAACCGATCATTGGTGTGAAAACACAAACAAAAATGCGTTAAAAAATCAAAATTTTAGTCACCTTACAGTCAATACAACCAAAAGAATACACTTCGTATAGTACAATAGATCCATGATCGTTTTATAAAATGTTCCACATTGCATCAATGTCTTCACACTTTAGTGTATCACTAAAGTCTTCAAAATTTTGACCATCGAGCCATTCAACCGCCAAAGGATCATGAAATACAAACGAGTCCAATACCTCCAAATCCACTGGATCCATTGTTAAATCCGATGTTGGTGAATATGGAATTGGATCAAGTGCAATAAGTTCGGCTAATTCGAGATTTTGACGTTGTTTAAATGCACGAATTTCCCGACGACGTCGAGATGCATACGTTCGTTGAATTGCATTAGCCTTCTTACGATGAAATTCACACAAAGCATGAGGTGTTCCATCCTTCTTAATACTTCGTGGATGTGGGCATTCCTTGTAAGAGTATCGGCACGTGTTTGGGCTTGTTGTCGACATGTAGCGGTGTTTTTGAAAAATGACAAGCTTTTTGGCGCTTGGATGTAGTGTGAATTTTTTAAAAACAAATTTTTGCCAATCATCCGGATAAGATCAATAATTCGGTGATGTACGTTATATGTACGAAATTTGGACCAAAATTTGTATAAATTACATTACAAGTTGGAGGAGAATGTACGATGTACGTAATAGATTCACTTCACAATTCATTGACTCCTTCTGGACTGCACTGAGTTTATATGGGACAACGTATGGGAAAGCAGATGAGACAATAGATTTAAATCATTATGAGTAGCTCTCTACGGATTATTAATTGAATTAAGGTATGGTTATTATACATTTCAAACATCAATTTTAACTTTTGAGTTCTTATTGTTGCAATCCTTTGGGATACACTGAACTTTCAGTGCCTATCATATTTTTAAGTTGCGTGCTTTTAGATTACCATGGTAGGACAAATGGATTACTATTATGACAGGAATGAGCAAATCACAAATACAAATTGTAGACAATACATTTGACATGAATTATCAAGATAATTTAAACAAAATGAAATGGAAATTTGTAGTAGACGTTTTGTTTAATCAAAATCTTGACCTATCGCAATCTATTGGATTTGTTTATATGGATAACTGACTATGCGGTTAGATAAATATTTTTCACGTAAAATGGTATATTTTTGAATGGTTACTATTCAAGGTAGCTTTGATTGCTTGCTGTGTGGACTTGGAGGCACAACCAATGAATTGATGTTTACAATTTGATATGTGAATTTTAATAATGCAACTGTTGTATTGACATCCAACAAGTAAACGGTAGGTATTCACTCATAAAAAGATATTATAGGGTTTTATTATGATCGATAGATAGGTTGTATTTAATTTATTACATAAGTTCTCTTAATATCGCAACATCATCTTCAGTTAGAGAACCATTATTGGAATTGCCATCATCTCCTGTGCTATCTGAATCGTTATGATATGGAATTGGATCTATTCTTTTGGCGCGTGGACGTGGTGGTGGTGGGGTTAATCCTGCTGCTCGTAATGTGCGACGTTGATGTCGTTTCTTTCTGGCATATAATTTTTGAATTTTGTTGGCTTTAGATCGATGAAATTCGCAAAGAGTATGCAATTCCCCATTCTGTTTAGATGATCGAACGTTCTGACAATCTTTATAAGCATATCTGCATTTCATATTTGTTCCAAATGGACTTGCTGCTTGAGAACTCTCTGACTTTGATCCTTCAGCCATATTTGGAGGAATAGGGGGATATCCTTGGGAGTTGTCCATCCTTAGAAAAATGAGATGTGAAGACCAAACTTCCATGCTTCTATTGAGTTCGTGAACCATTCAGGTTTGGGTAAATATTAAACGTATGGCATATTTCATATCTTGTTTATTCTATAAGAATATCTTTACATTTAACATTTGTATACGCAATTCAACAAGTAAGCCCATGGTGCTCAGTACTACGCAAGTTCCAGCCGCTTGACAACTTTATTGCATATCTCATCTTCACACTCGTACATAACATGCTCCACTTCAGCGTGCTTACAACTGGACATATATAAGATTTGTCCACTAATAAACTGCCACCGGCTGTCACATGTCCTCTATAGTAAAGGGCACATTTAAACCTTGGATACAAAATGAAAGATAACAGGTGATATTGTTGAATTGGACTAAATACTATTGCACTGATAAGTTAGGATTATTAATTAATGGTAGTAAAAGCACGTTTGATTAGTAGGATCAATGTTCTTAATTACAGTCGTCATCTTAAGCTTTGGATTTGGGTGGTAATCTTGTATGAAGATACATCTAAAGATATATTGCTGCATTAATAAAATACTTGCTCAATATAAATTTTTTATTTCAATTCGAGAATTGGGAGATATTCTCTTTGTGAAAATGTTGGTATTTACTACGTAATACAAAGCAAGCAAACTTGTTATTTGAAGTTTTACCATTGCTTGAGTTACTCTTCTTTACTCCAAACTTGTCGATGGATAGTTTACTACCAAATGAAATTAATTGTCACTTGACGTCTCTTCGCAGCGCTAAAGGAGACGACGATGTGACGATTTTTGCCTTATAATCATGAGTAATATGGGCTTATGCTTATACTTGTCAGCCATCTCGAATTCAGTCCAGGGCAATGCGGATACAAGCAACTTGTAAGGAATAATTCCGAAGGATTAAATTCATCTCTAGTACCATCCTTACAACTTTTAACTTCATATGTCTTTTAAACGCAACTATTTTACCAGGAAGGTTTATGCTAGTTTGTATTTAATGATGTTTGATGCTGTTAAACATTGGGATTTCTAGCTATTTGTTCGCAAGTGCTACAAATCAACTGAAATGTCCATCCTTCCATCCGATACATACCAATGCTCAACCGACATGTGGTCTACAGCTGTACCGCCGTACCTAATGACATTAATTTCGACCCAAATATTGTGGAATACGTTGGTTATAACGCTTTCATCGAGCCCAACTTGATGAACGGAATGATAAGAGACTATCGGTTGATTTTTGTTCGATGGTTTAGAGAGTAGCCCAAGCTTATCTACTTATTACAATTTGAATTGAACTTTTGAAGCTCTAACTTTTACTTTACTAACATTTAATGCTCTCGGTAATGCTGGATCTCTTTATGAGCTTTATATCGCAGAGTTAACTTTGGCAGAGAGTTTAAAATATCAAGGTATGGTGTCTACTGGTGCAAGATGTATTTTGGCATTCTAATTAATCTTTTTCTAAATATGCATTTTAAGATTTGGACCAAATTAGAAAGTGTATTTCACTGCAATTTCCATGTCAAAGTTGTTGAGGACTTGTTGGGCAACCGGCAATTCGTTATTATTCCACTTGTTTCTTGTATTGAATGTTGCGTCAGTTTTGGCTATTTCTGGTGGCTGAAGTAGAAACACACCACCGAGATTAGACGCTTGCAAATGATATCAATGGCTATTCATTTACTTCGTTCTGGAGGTAGCTAGACCTTTTAATTGGAAGTCGAATCAATAAAAGCTAAGTTTCATTATTTAATTTAACTATTAATGACCACATATATATTCTGGGTGACTATATACGTGACGATATATACTAGGTAGATGCTAATTAGATAGAAAGACTTTAGAATGCCGTTGCCAAGATTGGGCTTATTCATTCATAAAATCAGCAAAAGTTGAGGCGAACTGGAAAGCTGTCGGATTAACTCATTCTCCAGTTAAACTTCTGATATCTCTATTTGCTGAAGACATGATTCTGTTAATGCATTCGAATTTTCTGCCTAATACTTCAGAATTAAGATGGAGGTTCATTAAAAAATTGAAAGATCTATTGCCTTATAACAATCGTCGTGAGGAGGATGAATGGTTCATACAGTAAACAACCTCAGCAGAACACCAGAATCTTTTCGTGATATAGATCAGCAACAACAACGAAGGAAATATTCAGATGCTGCTGCAGTAGCTTGGGTTTCATAAACCAACGAAGCAAGTTCTATGACTGCAAGGCAACTGACCAGTTTGTCACAGAGCTGCTCAAGCTTGATGAGGATATGGATTTTTAATAGCGCAATGCACACCTGCATCCGCATCACCACCCATTCGATTGCATGTTAGCAATACCGTATTACTACACAATTTCAAGACCGAAGCTATGCGGGACAACGGAAGGACAAAATTTACAATAGAATTGGGTATTAAAATTTCACCACCAATCTAGTCCTAATTAAATCGTTTGATTATAACTGTTCAATTTCTGCTTAAATTATTCAATGATCAAATTTCACAATTTATCATCTCTTAGCAGTAAAAACATAAAGCGATATAAAACTTGTAAAGTAGCCATTAAATAGCCAAAATTCAGTTCAATGGTAATTCACAAGGTTGATCAATCTCAAGTAAGAAAGGCTATGTAAGCATGATATATTGAGATAAAACATAATTAACACGATTTCTCAACATACTGCAATTTTCGTACCGCTAGCGCAGAAAAACAAACCGAGCTGATCAATGCACTGGAAGAAGTTGTGTTTCGTTAAAGATTCTAGTTGATGAGCCTTTGATTCACTGCTCATATCTTTTGTATTGGGCTGAAGCGCGTTTTTACGATAGAGTTTACAGAAGTGATTGTGGTATGAATTCAGCATCAGAATGGCCTAACAGTTTTTCTAAGTCTTGAGTGGACAGAGACTTGAATGCTCATCTTTAACACCATCGGATGGTGTGGTTTTGCAATGGTGTTTATGCACATGAATTTACAATTGTATTGATTTGCAGTCCGTTTTGTACACGACTACGTACAAAGTGCCACATTATACATAGTGTAGCGAAGAGAGGTGAAGCAGAAAAATCTCTTATCATTTTGTACCACGATGGCATGACCGATATTAGTATTCACTCGAAAGCCAATATTACCATCCAACCTATAGCAATTTTCCAATTTTGTATTGAAGTCGTCAAAAATTTACTGCTAACGTTAGTACTGTTTAATGGGTTTACATGCTTTATAGTAAATGACAACTGTTGACTTAGGTAAAATGAGGAAACTGGCCAATGGCTTGCAGAATTGAATAATCCAATATCAATATCTAAATACTATCGTGGATTCGATATGCCAACTGCTTGTGCAATTTTATGACAAGAACAACCGAAAAAACGCATATCTTAGCATTGCTGCTATCAAAAAATGCTTATAGTACTTGGTTTTGAAAGCCTTTGGTGAAATTGTTCGTGATCCAGATCTATTGTTATTTGAAATTTTCTGTCATCTCATGCCCTTGACAACCAGAAAGTATTTTTGCCACCTCATGTAAATCTAGGTTGGATGACACGGTAATATGTTTATAACAGTGAAATGACATATTGTAGCAAAATATGATATGATCAAATTGATAGCACAGAACATTCATTGTTATTATGTCATGTTGCCCGAAAATTATGGTCGATAGTTATTGGTATTTGGAATGGGCGTGTGGAAAATTCAAGTTGTGTTGAAGAACATATTATAGAAAAATATTTACTATATGCCAATACTTATCATACCCAAGCAATGTTGGTCACATGACGACTCTACTACAAGATATCCAGTGGGATTTACTTGTCATATTTTGTAGGTCTGTCTGTGGTTATTAGCAACGCAAGATTGATCATTTTGTCTTGTTCTGTCTTTTGACTGCCACTATCAGCTTTGCAATTGTTAAGCTATGGGATCTGATCCACACATTGGAAGCAGTATGATATATACTGGATGGAAGCAATTAGGTGTTCTGAGTCTGGTTCGCATAAAAAGCATGGAGTATAATGCTTGTTGCATTATAGCACAAAATGAGTCCTCATATATTGACGACACAAATAACAAGATCTTGCTAGGTACCATACCACAATTATTGATAACGACTTTGAGGTTCACGTGCACTCGAGTAAATTTGTACCACACTTGATGTTGTATTTTTTGGTTGGCTCAGCAGCAATTTCAATGATTGAATTGTGTACGATGGAATTACTAGGGAAACCATTAATGATAAATCATCAGCAAAAGTGTTGGTGCCAGAGCTTTGATATGAAACATGTCATCCATTCAGAGGTTTATGTTCTTGTAATCATAGTGGAGACTCATTATGTCATTTCGGTGTTGGACATTGGGTACATTAAGCAAGTGCTGGTATGAATTTATGTTTGATGGCATTGGTATTTGTATTCCTTTGCTCAGATTAAGAGTATTCATTATCATCTTCTACGAAGTAACACAGAATCATATAAAGGATCATAGCACACAGCATTTCATGTGTCGACCAAAATAGTAAAGTTCTAATATTGGCCTTTTGTTGCTTGAAGAAGTCTCGAAATACAAAAAATTGCCAACTTTATTAACTTAGATATATCGACAGTATGACACACTTTTATACTACATTGGAGTAATGTGGTCCACGTTTACGAATACCTCACTTTGAATTATTGTATCTTTAATGCTACTTTGGCTTGGTGGTTGCTTACAATGTCGGGCTTAATTCTTCTTAGACAAATACACAATGGAAACACAGCATAAAAGAAAACGTCATGATTGACCTATATCACTAAAGTCAGCGGGAGGCAGATACTTTGACGACGATGCTAACGGTAAACGAAGCTGGAATCGATTTATCATTGAAACTATATCTACTCTGTCAGAATCCAAAAAATCCAAAATGGCCAACCTTTAATTTTTTCGCAACTTTGTTGGAGATATTGTGGCAGCGTTTACTTTTACATTCATTTTTTTGTATTTTAAAGGGACTATGGGCAATGGCGTTGTACGATTCTTGTGCGTAATTATCAAATACTCGATATATCATACTTTGGGATTTGCTTCGTGCGTTCATGGAGAATATTCTTGCGCAAGAGTGAATCATTAGGACTAGCATTTTCACACTTATTTAGACTATTTACAACATGTGCTCTACTGGATATGATTACAGAGAGGAATATATCGGTGCTAAGTCATTACTCTGAGGGCATAACAATTATACAAGACGAGATTTTTATTACTTAGTCTCTTGCAGATCCCAGTTTATTCATTGCTGCTTGAAATGTGTCTTGTTGAAGGCACAACCTATTTCATGGTTATATCATCCAATTTTAATGCAGTGATTTTTCGCGGTCCGAGGATCTATTTTCCTTTTTATATTATAATTGAAAGCTTTACGACATATTGTGTGGCAACTAAATATCGGCATGGAAATGCTATTGCCGTTTGTACAATGAACAAACCAGGGTGTTTGATCTTAATCCTCTTCATCCAGGATTCCTTTAACAACAAAATCTTTAGGTTTTCTATGTCATAGACTAATTTCAAACTTTACATCACAAAAGACATAAATATTTTACTCATTAAAATAGCACGAAGATCTGGTGTCAGCTTGGGTAAACGTAAATCTCCAAGATCAAGTATCACATGAATTATATGAATTATCATGGAATTGATTACGTTTTTCACATGATATATATGCCATTTTTGGTATACAGTGTTGAAGGTCAATGCTCTACGAATTATAACTCCATTGAAATAACACCAAACTAACAAATTAACTACTTGACGCTGTGCAATAGACATAATTCGAGAGGCATATATATTCATGTTCTCCTTGTAAACATATCAATCTGAATGGTGGTGCATGGGATTGTTTATACTTATCGAATATAAATTTATGTATGGTTAAGATTTTAGATTTACTCTATTGCCAGCTTCTGCACTATGCTGTGAATGTAGTAAAACAAAATTTCCAGTATTTGGGGAATCGGAATTTCCAAAACATTAGTTGGCACCAACATTTTACAAACTGCTACTATTATATAATGATACCCGAAACATAAGTGAAAACAAGTGTTCACATTGGATTTTGATATTTTTGATTTTCAGAATAAGTTTGACCGACAAAATCGTACACTAAAGAATTAATCGAATATGACCAAAGAATAGGCAAATGATATAGCAGCTATTACATTGCGATACTGACACGATGCCAAGAACATTTTACTCAATTCTTGCTTTCATGATGACTTTGCATACCCATATCAGAGTTAATGATATATGGGGATTATCTGCTCTTGGCAAACGATCACTGAAAATAATAAAACGCATCATTCTCCCCTTAATTGCCATGATAAAGCTGGTGATGGCACTTGAACAAAATATATTGCCCAGACTTTTAACCAATAAAAATTTAGCGGTGTCAATGGGTTTTTACGGATATATGCCCAGAAAATTCATATATATATATTTTGAATTTGTTATGTCTACAAAAAAATGAGTTTCGTTCTTAACCACGACTCATTTACCAATTTCTAGTATCATATATCGACCGATCATAGTACAAGGCCAATTTATAAACTATTCACAGTG
>JNBS01000350.1:0-24263 GCA_002081575.1 Thraustotheca clavata | reverse complement strand
TCATCCGATACTATTCCAACAATCGAAAGTTGGCTTATTATAGCTGTAGATACATTGGGTCAAGCAAGACCTTTTACACCTGAAAATATTGAAGCATTTCTGAAATGGTCGACAGCTTTTGGTGATGCATATGAACAATACGAAAAGCGAACGTATGCCACTCAAATTGAATGGAAACGTGCTGAAGAGAAAGAATTTAAACAACTGCAAGATGAAATCAAGGATGCAATTCAATCTAACGAAACACGTATTGCTAGTGATATTGAAAGTATTGAAGATGACAATGCTAAAAGTCTTCAAGAAGCTATGATGAAATCTTCCAGTATTACCGACTTGATCGCAACCAAGTATATCACTGGTATTAGCAAACTTGGTGTTTATTCCATTCCATTTAAACAACCAGTTTTACGTCTTCTTGCTTGTGCTTTACGTCTTTTAGCCAACAAACCTAAAGAAAGTTATCTCAATGCAACCACAAAACTTCCAACGTGGGATAAACTAAGAGGTGAATTGCATCAAGACAATTTGCTTGGATTGTTTCAAGCATTTAACATAATTGAAATTCCACCAAGTATTGTTCAAGAAGCAAAAGATCTACTAGGAGAAACTACACAAGATGATGTTGAATCTTCTAGTGTTTATTTGGGTCTTTTATTCGTATGGGTTCAAAATGCATTTACAGCTGCAGATACCATTGCTGAAGCTAAAGCGAGAGAAGCAGAAAAAGGAGATGAAGATGCATAATGAAATACATTTAACCTTGTCAATGAAAAAAAGTATCTTTTGATTGTTATAAAAGTATCTTGTTAAGTTATCAAATTGACTAAGTTGCGAAGTTAGGTATTTCGTAGTGCATCCAAATCGTAGTTCGTAGCGTCAGTTGCAAATCAACCACGAAGAGCATGAGTGGATCAAGCAAGAAGCGACGAACTTTGGCTGATGCTGATGAAGATTTACGATTATATCAAGCACGTTTAGCTGAAGCACGCAATAAAATGATCCTTTTAGCACGTGAAAATGCAAGAATGAAAGTGCTTTTGCAAAAATACATGGAAAAAGATGACTCATTGATGAGTTCTTCGCAAATGAGTAGTGCTACAAGTACACTTAATTTGAGTCAACCATTATCTCAAAATACGATATCTCAAAGCACTTTTCAACTAATTCAAGAACAAAAGAAGAGTCAAGATGATAATTCGAGTTTGCTTGATGCCAATTTGCCTGACGATCTTATGTTTGATTCTTCATTCGGTACATCACAAGATCTTTCAGTGCCATCATTAGGACATGATGACTTTGTGTTTGATAGTCAATTGAGTCAATTGGAAGAAGTTGCAAATACTTCACATTTGGATGATATTTTGTCATTTCTTGAAAAACAAGAAGCACTTGATACTGAAAGGTGATACAAACAAGTAATGTATTGACTTAATGTTTGCGTAGGCTATTTACTGTACAAAATGAAGTTGTTGAGCTTCGTAAATCGATGGTTGTTCCTCGTGTTGGTGTTGGTGTTTTAATCTACTCTCCCAAACACCCCAATTGTGTCTTAATTGGTGTTCGAAAAGGTTCCCATGGTGCTGGAAAACTTGCACTTCCAGGTACAAAATAAACAAGTATCTTGTACTTATTGTACTTAAAGGTGGTCATCTTGAGTTTGGTGAATCATGGGAAGAGTGTGCTATTCGAGAAGTAAAAGAAGAAACCAGTACGTTGTATTCTTCATTTTACAATATTTATTTTTGATATAGATCTTGATATCTCAAAATGTACATTGGCATTTACAACTAATGACGTGATGGAAGAATATGGTTTGTATATGTGCAAGAACGAAAGTGTTAAAAAGTCATGTAGAGAAACACTATATCACAATCTTCATGCAAACTACCATTTCGGAAAATCAAATACCTGAACTCATGGAACCTGACAAATGTGAAGGTAGACAATATCTAATATTTAAATTGCTTGAGAAAGATGTAGGGTGGATTTGGCAAGATTATGCATCACTAAAGACTCCAGAGCTACAAGCAAGACTCTTTCTTCCCCTCCAACAGCTTACCCACAGTTCATATTCAGTACCAAAATGTTAGTTATTCTTCGCCTATCAATGTATATTCGACAAGAACCATTCCCAAGACACAGAGCAGGGAAATGCTAACTGCTTGTAACATGTGATAAATCAGTTGATTATCCACATTGGGTTGTGGCCTTGCTTGTTCTAGCTTTACAAAACCTTTGCTTTCAGGTTCCGCAGCAAGAGCAATGTTTCCTTGTGGTAATAGTTCTTTTGGTCGGTACAATGGATCCACCGACTTGTGAGGTATTTTAAAGTCTTCTTCAACACTACAAATATCGGATCGATGAAATGTAATGTATAAATCTGGTGCACAATTGAGATCTGCGACGATCGATCCCATAAAATCATACTGCTCTCTTGCTTTCGAGGGCAATACCGAAGCATCAATACTAACCTACATGGCAAGTGAGAAATTATTAAATAACCTAGTACATACCTGACCTAGTTGTTTCGTGTAAACCATCGAAGTGTGCACAATGGAAATATCAAGACGACGGAATCGTGGTGAGCATTCAAATGCAATAGGAGTCTGCCATTGTGGTGTTGGACTATTCTTTACAACTCCTGAACGATGTAGCACTCGTCCTGATGGAAATTCTTTGACCAAAAGGTATGCATTAATCGATCGATGGCGCTTTACAGATGTAAGATCAGTGACTGAAGCATGGGAAATCTCAAAGCGTGGAGGTGTTCGATTCCTTTGACACATCGATGACGAGTGTGATGAGGAAGTGGAGCTTGATACAAATGTGTCAACTAAATAGTCGATTCCATCGCATGATCCCTATCGCACAAATTAAGTCCATTTGATCACATGACATCAAAATTACTTGCGATTGTGATGGTAAAGGCAAAGTACGTGCTCGATGACGATGTTTTGATGTATGTACCATGGTTTCAATAAGTAAATCATCATTCCATGTAATAATTTCTTCAAAAAGCACTTCTTTTGCATATCCATTATCAATAACATACTTGACATTAGTCTTTCTCGGTCCAACGCTTATTGCAGCATCCACATTGGTTATTATTTGACTCCATTGTGTCATTCCATTGCCAACAAGGTACCCAAGGACATTGGTAGCTCCATATATTGAAATACCATCATGTGTAAGTAAAACAACATCTTCCACAAGTAAATCTCTTAAGAAATGTGGATCATTCAATCGATAAATCGCCGCATAAGCTTGATGCTGCTCTCTAGTGCCCATCATCCTGTTTCTTGCGCAATTCCCTGCACCGTAAGACACGAAAAAAGCGCGAAATCTAAAATAATACAACGTCTCTTTCAACGCTACTTTTCGTCTCCATCTTATATCAACCATATCTCTTTCTTATTCTATACTTAATTGATTAGTTTGCCTATTTGACTCTGTTTGCCCTTTTGACTCAGTTTGCCCTTTTAACTCAGTTTGCCATTTGAGTTTGCCCTTTGGATGAATAGATTTGTACCCAATTAAATCACTCACCCATAATGATGTATAATATAATATCTGACTTTAAAGTATGAACGTTAAAGTGAACTGTTCGCATGGATCTCTTCGTCTTATGGGGATACCCAAGGACACTACGCTACTACAACTCAAGTTACGATTGACACAAGAGACTGGGCTTCCACCAGAACAACAATCATGTATGAATCAATTTAAATATTTTATGTATTAAGAATATATTGATAGTGTTGGCTGGATTTCCACCAAAATCAGTGGTTGGAGATGACAATGCGTTAATTACAAGCCTTGGAATCACAACAGGATCAGTGGTTTTGTTAAAAGAAGGAGTGGTATTGTCATCGAGTATACCATCGAGTGGTAAATTTCAAAGAAAAGTTATTGCAGGAGATAATAGTTGTTTGTTTAACGCTATTGGGTTTTTAGATATATATTTGAAATGATTAAATGTTTGATAGGTTTTGTCTTGGTAATGGAGATACTAATAATGGTTCGACAATGAGAAATGTGGTTGTGGTATAATGAAATTTATAAAGAAATATATTCATTTATGATTATAGAATGCAATCAAGAATGATCCAAATATGTTTAATGCTATTTTTCTTGGAAAACCTGTAGATGAATATTGTACATGGATTCTTGATGATAAAAGTTGGGGTGGTGAAATTGAACTTTCAATCTTATCAATGCATTTTAAAGTTGAAATGCTTGTCTTTGATGTAATAAGTATGTCTCGTCTTTGTTATGGAGAAGACCAAGGTTTTACACAACGACTTTTTCTACTCTACGATGGAATACATTATGATGCAATTACTGAAGTGGATTCACGTGGCAATAACAAAACACTCTTTGCAATCAATGACTTTGTCAAAGTAAATTTTAATCTATTTACTATCAACTAATTATCATTTAAAGGTTGAAAATGCAAGTGTTTTAGCTGTCGAAGCTCATCAGGTACTTTAATATCTAAAAAAAATCATTTAACTTGCCATAGACCCATCAATATACCGATTTGGGTAATTTCACCATTCGATGTATGATTTGTCGTCGAGCTTTTAAAGGCCAGGTATTTCTTTTCATTTATTCTCTAATGACTATTTTCAATTAGATCGAAGCTAGTGCTCATGCTCAAGAAAGTGGTCATTACGAGTTTGGAGAAATTCAATCATAATTTCAATACTAAAAGTTGCATTTTCACATTTCTTTGTCAAAAATGGTGAATCGAGTGGTCCAAATACGTATCGGAAGAGCGAATTCTCTGGACACAGGCGATGCAGACTGCGATTGTTCCATTACTCTCGTTCAAATTGCATCTACTAACATCCTCGTGGACACTGGAGGTGCTTGGGCTGGTGCTGAGCTTGTACAATCAATTGGTGATCGTGCAGGTCTCGAAAGCAAAGATATTTCTCTAGTTGTGTGTACACATGGACACTCGGACCATGTTGGTTGTCTTGCTCTATTTCCTAATGCTACACATATTGTTGGTAGAGATATCAATCTCCGTGAAAAATATTTCTCTACGAATCTCAGGCCTCAAGATCAATCCATTAACAAATGCATTGCTACAGTAGATGCTCATGGAAAGCTAAAAATTACAGCCCCTTTTATGAATGATGTGGTTCTACAAGTTATTACTACACCAGGACACACTGGATCGTGTGTGTCTGTCTTGGTACAAAGTAATGAAGAAATTGTCTTTGAATATAATGATGGAGCTTGTGCTACAATGAACAAAGTTGCTATTGTTGGAGATCTATGGGAGTGTGAAAATGATGATGATTTCTGGCCTGATTACTCGGAAATGTCAACTTTACAAAGACAAAGTCGATCATTTGTGTTAAAATGGAAGCCTGATGTTATTGTACCTGGACATGGACCTGCATTTACACCAGTTGAATGATTAACTACACTGTCTTTTCAATGGCTAAATGCTTGAATACATTATCTATTCATTTTGCTATTCCGATTTGAAATCTTGTATATTTCTTAAAGTTTAAGTCACGTATAATGTGACATCACGTCCAGTTAGAGGCTGCAATGGACGAGCATTAGCAGTGTGCAATGCATCAAATAATACTGCAACTTGTCGTGGACTAACTATTCGTGGTTGTCGAACTAAAACCCACTCAACACCACCTTTTTCTGCTCCACTGTATCTGTAAAAGTCTTCTCTTCCTGATAAAAGACTATTGCCATCGACAATCCCAACAGGTTCACGAGGTTTATGAGGCTTTAGTTTTGGAATGACAGGCCATATCTAAAAAAAATAATCAAAATACATCGAGTTGATAATGATAAACCTGTTGAAGAAAGTTATCTTCAATATCACCGTATTTAAAGACAAAAGCAACAATTGCAATGTCTTTAGTTTCAGAGGTATAAACAATGTGCATTTCAAAAGGGTATTGAGTTCCTTCAATGGTATGTTCGCCTATTTCAAGTAAATTTCCATTTTAAAATGTTTTTGATATACTTGGAGTATGAAAATGAAATTGAAGTGGTGTGTATTTGATTCCATTTAAAATTAATGATGCTCTTGCCCCACCTGTCCATGTAAAGAATATATTAAAGTCTTGATAATAAGCTTCAGCTTCAGTTGAGCCGAATGTAATTGATACTTTGCTTGCATTAGGTATAGATTGTATCGATGGTATCGCGATAGGTGATTGTTCCATTGGCATTTTACAGACTACAAAACCATAACTATTGAGTTGTGGCGGGAAAAGTACATGCAACATTGCATGCATTATTGCTTGTAGACGTAATTTCAGCTTGTTCTTTTGGTGGAGTTTGTGATTTGGGTTGTTTTTTAGGACTAACGTGAATAGTTCGAGAAGGCTTTTTCTTTTTCCTTGACAATATACCACCCATTGATTAAACAAGTTGTGTCTATTTCGAGTAGCCTTTTTAATGGAAGCGTTTTTGATTGAATTGGTATTTTTTGGTTCATAACCAATTTCCACTTGAGCATATCAAGAATTAGTTTGTCAATTTTGATTTCTCAATCATTCATCGAATGACATCATCTCATTAAGAAAAGCAAGGATGTATTCATAAGTTAGTTTACAATTGAAAGTGCTTTATAAGGTTTTATATAGATTGTTACCAAGAGAATAATTATCTATTGTATGAACACTAAACTTTTGATAGCTACTTCGGATTTTCTATTCCAATAAAGTGGATTTCCATCGCTTGTTTTCATTAAGTTTTTAAATAAACTTAATGAGGATGACAAAGGTAATGGAAAAATATCTCAAAATTGGTATGATGATGAAATCTCCAGCTTGATTTTACAATCACATTGTGTTATCATAGTACAGTGCACACAAAATAAAAATTCAGTGGTATCAAGTAGTATTTCATTTTATCATGTAGCAAGATATTTCAAAGTGTGAAGGATTTATTTGAAGTGCATCCGTGAAAGTTTTATCTCTGCGTGGATGCTGAGTACTTTTTACAAACCAAATCGTAGAGCTTCAAAGAAATACGTAAGAAGTCGTCAATCCACCAAGATTCATATCTAATCCCCTGCAAATTGCACAACTCGAATCCTTCCAAGCCCCAAAACAATTTACTACAGAAATAGGACAGCGATTAATACTTTCTCTAATTGCGATAGAGCTAATCCCTTTTATTACAATAGTGTATTATTGATGAGGAAAAGATGGGAAAAATGTAAATTGAATTGAAATTTACCAAGTAAATAGTCTACGCTTGACACAAAGGTTGTGACATGGCAGAACGAGAGCGCTTGACGATCTTGACTAATCGGTCGTACCACACAAGCATTGCCATACACCCAGCTGACACAATAAAGTTAATCCAAAAAATGGGTTTAAAACTAGAGAAGAGTGCTGGGAGCAATGGCATAATGATTCGCGAGATAGAAGCCACAGAACCAAGAATTCCCATCCATGCACCTTGTTGACGTGTGCCAAGGATCTTGGAGAAAGCAGCCACACATACTGCAGTGGTTAATGGACTGCAAATGCTCCAAACAAAAAAGATGCCAATAGCCATTTGATTATACTCCATTGAAGGACTGACATCCCACATTAAAATAAAATTGCCAAAGCAACCAGCTCCAAAACCAAGTAGTAACCATGCTACATCACTAATCGAGTGACGCCAGATTTCAATGGCCAAATATGAAAATAAGCCAAGTAGACCGAGATTAAATTGAAAAGAGGAAGCAGCCATGACAGCTTGGCTACTGGTGTGCCCAGTCACTTGTAAAAAGTAAGGTACGTTGATCGTCTCAAAAATTGCAAGTATACCTCGTGTGAGCATATTGAGAACCATAAATACAAAAATACCCCAATAAATGAGATTTTGTGGTAAATCAATAGTATCTTCTTCCATAGTGTGGGTATTGGGAAGTGCAGGTTTTGGACTAGCTTCAGGTGCATCACTGTTTCCAATAGAGTCATCAAAGGAAATCATCATCAAGATAATCATAAAAAAGTTTAGTAGAGCAAGAATGAGTCCTGGTGCAGTGAGTTCATGGACACGAACACCAAAGACATTAAAGTCAACACCAGTCAATAGTCCACCAATTCCAGGAGTCAACGCATAACCAAGAAAGACAACCATGCCAAGAATAGTGAGGTACTTTAAACGTTGGTTAACATGCGTCATTGCAGCAACATTAGCTCGACAAACACTACGATTACCCGCACCAAATCCAACAACAAAGCGAGAGACCATAAGCACATGAATTGGATTAAAGTACGCAACATCAGCAAGTACATACATTAAATTCCCAATCAAGCTCAGAACCATGGACACAATGTAAACAAAGCGAAATGAATAGCGATCACACATCCATCCAAGAGCAGTAGAAGAAATAAGTCGACCAACACTAAACACTGAAGTCAATAAGCCCATAGTTGTAATATCTCCACCAAACGATTGACAATACAAAAACAACGTCGGTAAGATAATTCCACGAGAAGACTCGGCTGAAAATTCAACCAAATTGATCAAAACCATTTGATATGTCCATTGAAATCGGCGTTTATTGTCATACAAGCCAACAACTTTTGGGTTCACAGCAGTCGGTACTGAATCATAACTAAGCTTGGTACTTGTATGCATTGCACAGAAAATTGAAAAATGATCTTAATCGAATTATTAAATCAATTCACTGGACTTGGTGAGCTCCAGAAGGTCCACGGATACTCCTCACCGTTAAAAATGTTCCGTCCTTTGAAATATAAAAATATTTTCAATTTTATATGGTATTTTTGTATAAAAGATTAAAATTTCAACGGGTCGGAACATGAAGGCTAAAGGTCACACACATGTCTCTGGAGATCAGTATTTTGAATTGTTGACCTTTTTACGTAATTCATTTTGTATGCAATTCGGTATAAAATTCTTGTGGAGAATGAGCTTTCGATCATTCTCTTGTTTAAAATTTCCACCTTGGAAATGACATTTTTCCTCTGCTTGGATATATCCTCCCACTGTTGCCATTTGCATCTTCGTTTGAAAAAAATTGGTACAGTATTGCGTGGGATCTCAATATATTTCTATCACTCGACATAGTGTTGTAGCTCAATTTTTAAACTATTGCTTATACACCTAGATGTTTTTTTTTCAATTTTTATATTAGGCTAACTATTACACGTTGGATGCATAGTAGCTAGCTTTTTCAATTTTTACAGCTCGATCGTATAGGATAAGCAGAAGAACACCAGTTAGAGACATAGCTACACCAATCGAGAAAATTGGAGTAAAAGTTGCAAATGCAGCTGGCAACATTGGCATGATAATTCGAGAGACAGAAGCAGCAGAACCAAGAAAGCCCATCCATTTACCTTGATTCTGAGATCCCAATGTTTTACTTAAAGCAGACACACATACTGCAGTTGTTATTGGACTTCCAACACTCCATAAGAAAAACACACCAATGCATAAATCTGTGAACGATGGATACGATGGAATGGCCAAGATTAAGTAGCCGAGTGCAAGACCAGCGTATCCGATAATAAGCCAAGTAATATCAGCAATAGAATGGTGCCATATCTCAATAGCAAGATACGCAAGTAATCTACATAAAAATGAGTTCCAAAGATTTCGTTGGCAATCATTTACCCAAGCATTCCAAGACTGAATTGGAAACTAGCAGCAGCTTCGATGACAGTCGTATTGGTCATGTGTGTCACTTGCATAAATAGAGGCACGTTAATAGTTTCGTAAATAGATAGTACACCACGAGCAACAAAGTTTAGTGCAATAAACAGGGCTACACCAGTGTACACTAGACGATTCGAGAGTACAAATGGAGCTCCATTTGGAGCACATGCATCAACCAAAGTCTTTTCAGTATCTGGTCCATCATTTACATCAATTGAATCATCATACACCGTGATCATTAAAATGGCTGAAATAATATTTAAGGAACCAAGGACAAATGCGGGAGCTAATTGACGAAATGTGAATTAGAGTTGTTGGAATCAAATTTACCTGTGTACGCATTGACATGGAGACCAAAAATATGGCCGTCAATTCCTGTCATAAAGCCACTGATACCTGGTGTCAAGGCATAACCAAAGTAGACAGCAATAGCCAAGATTGTCAAGTATTTTAATCGACTTTCGACTGGTGTCATGGCAGCAACATTCGATCTACAGACGCTAATGCATCCCGAACTCAAACCAATTAAGAACCGACTCAAAATCAATACCCGAAGATCTGGCACAAAATAAACAATGTTACCAAGAAGCCCAATAAATGCAGAAGATAGATAAACCGATCGAAATGAACAGGTATCACTTAGCCAGCCAAGAACTGTCGAAGAAATCAAACGACCAACACTAAATATCGATGTCAAAATTCCCATTTCATAAAGCCCACCACCAAGAGATGTGCAATATAAAAAAAGTGTCGGCATAACCATCCCTCTTGACGATTCTGCACCAAAAATGACAAAGTTAACCAAAGCCATTTGACTATACCATTGTCCCAAACGCTTGGCTTTCAATGAGCCTTCAGCAGTCGTAGTTATAGACCCGTACGTAGCTGCCATAGCAAAGATTGGAAAATGGCAATTTGAGAGAACAGAATCATGACTTTAACGCAAGGTCTCTCAACGGCTGGTGTACCTATTGCATAGTACTCGCTTCGTTGTCGCAGACTACAACGTGGGGAAAAGATTCATTTCATCGGTGTTCCTCAAGCTCTGAGGAAATGTAATTGAGTTAAGACACTATGCATTGTCTAGTGACATGACGTAGTCGACATTAACATTTCTTTTTCTCAATTGATGAACAAGACGATTATTAGTCAGTAGAGATAGATTTGTTATGTTGGAAGATTATGCGTTGGTGACAGAAGCTACTCCATCTAATACCAAACGTTTGGGCAAACTAACAAAGTTGCTTGGAGTTGATTATTGTAATCCAAGCTATGAATGATGCTTATTTATGCGAACAGACCAGATAGACCGCTATATTGTGTCACACTCAGGTGCAAGTGCCAGGAAACTTGCTTTTTCTTGTTTGACAGCCAAGTCGAACGACACCAGAAGAATAATTCCACAGACACATAAACCAACGTCTAACCAGAAAAGAGGAGTAAATGACGTAAAAGCAGGAGGTAGCATTGGCAGTATGATACGAGACATCGAAGCTGCTGAACCGAGTAAACCCATCCATTTGCCTTGTTGACGGGTACCCAAGATTTTACTTAGAGCAGAAACACACACGGCTGTAGTTATAGGACTACCGATGCTCCAAAGAAAGAAAACACCAATGTAAAGGTGAATTATGCTTGGTGGTGATTTCAATGCAAGAACAAAATTGCCAATTGCAAGGGATGCAAACCCCACTACTAACCAGTTGAATTCTGACATCGCATTGGGACATAGCTCTATCGCTAGATATGCTAATAATCTAGACATAAAATGAAGTTTATGGGCAATATACATAATCTTGATTACCCCACGAGTCCAAGATCAAATTGAAAGCTTGAAGCAGCTTCAATAACCATGTCATTTCTGTCTCCAGTCACTTCTATGAACAGCGGAATGTTAATTGTTTCGTATATGGAAAGAACACCGCGGGCTACAACATTAAGCAAGATAAATACACCAACACCAGTGTACACAAGCCGATCAGAGAGTATAAAAGAATTCTCAGTTGTGCTGATTTTTGTAGATGTAGATACAGGTGGCCCATCGTCCACGTCAATAGTATCGTCATAGACAGCAATTAGTAGCATGATTGCTATAGCATGTAGTAGCAATAAAATCATAGCTGGTGCTAGTCAATACTTAGCTAAGTTCATAGTACCTTTCTAACCTGTGAACGAATTCACCTGGAGTCCCCAAAAAGAAAAGCTTACTTTGGTCATAAAACCAGCTAAACCTGGGGTTAGCGCATAGCCAATGTACACGGATATAGCCAAAATTGTTAAATACTTTAATCTACTTTCAACCAAAGTCAATGAAGCTACGTTCGATCGACATACACTAAGGATTCCAGAGCTAAACCCAACAAGAAATCGACTTAGTAATAATGTATGAGGATCAGGTACAAAATAGATAAAATTTCCAACTACACCAATTAATGCTGATAAAATGTAAACTGCTCGAAAAGAGAATTTATCGCAGAGGTACCCAAAGAGAGTAGAAGAAATAAGGCGTCCAATGCTAAAAAATGAAGTAATTAATCCCAATTCATAAAGACCACCACCAAGAGATTTGCAATATAGAAATAATGTCGACATGACAATACCTCTTGATGCTTCAGCCCCAAAGATAATAAAGTTTATAATTCCTAACTGGAAATACCATCGGTGTAAACGATTTGATCCATCTTCGCTTGATAAAGACCTATAGATGTTGATCATGAGGAACAATAGAAAGTGTTCACTTGGAGTTGAAACAATATCAACCGATAGAAAGGAATATGCAGCAAAAGTTTTGAGAATGGTAGGATAAGTATAAGAAGATAAGTTTGAATTACTGAATTAGGCTCTATGAAGACATACGTATTGAAATTAAACACGAATTGTTTTGGGCAATAGAGGTTCTGCTGATTGAACAGCTTTTTCTCGCCTGACAATAGCATCATACCAGATCAAAAGACCAATGCTCACCAAACAGAGCATTAAGTTGAGCCAAAAGAGTGGGGCAAACGATGGAAAAAGTGCTGGAAGTAGTGGCATAATGATACGAGAGACAGATGCAGCAGAACCAAGAATTCCCATCCACATTCCTTGTTGTCGAGAACCAAGAGTTTTAGAAAATGCTGCAACACATACTGCAGTAGTAAGAGGACTTCCAACACTCCAGACAAAAAAGATTCCAATAGCAAGCTCAGTGTAGCTTTGAGATGCCATATCCAAAATCAAAATAAAGTTGCCAAGTGCCAAAGCACCAAACCCGATCAAAAGCCACATAACATCAGTGATAGCATGACGCCATAATTCAATTGCTAGATAAGCAAATAATCTACAAAAAGATAAGTAATTGAATGAATCAGGAAATTTTACCCAAGAAGTCCCATGTTAAATTGAAAACTCGATGCAGCTGCCACTGCAGTTGTGTTACTATGTCCTGTGATTTGAATGAAGATAGGAACATTGACAGTCTCAAAAATCGAGAGAATCCCACGAGCCACAACGTTGAGCAAAATAAAGACAAAGACTCCCCTATAGACGAGTGTATTGGAAGGAACAAAAGTGGATGTTGTCATAATAGTTTTCTTTCCATCAGCAGCCACAGGTGACACTTCTGGTGCGTCTTCCAGCGTAATTGTGTCTTCCCAAACAAAGATCATGAGCAAAATAGTACCAAGATTCATTGCTGCCAACAAAAGTCCAGGTGCTACATGAATATTAGCAATGTAAAGAATAGATTAAAATACCTGTAAGTTTGTGAATATGGAGTCCAAATATTTGAAAATCAATATCATTCATGACACCACCAAGTCCAGGAGTTAATGCATAGCCCAAAAATACTACCATTGCCAAAATGGTCAAATATTTTAATCTTTGGTCAACATGGGTAATGGCAGCTACATTAGCTCTGCACACACTTCGATTGCCAGCCCCAAAACCAACAATAAAGCGACTAAGGAGCAATATTTGTACACTATTGTACACATGCATATCAGCAAACAAATATGCGATATTGCCAATAAATCCGATGAATGATGACAAAATGTACACAAATCGAAATGAGTATCGATCACAAAGCCATCCAAAAACAGTAGAAGAAATAAGTCTTCCAACACTAAAGACGGATGTTAAAAGACCCATTTCATAAAGAGAGCCTCCAAGAGATTGTGTATAGAGAAAAAGTGTTGGCATGACAATTCCCCGCGAGGATTCCGCGGAGAATTCCACGAGGTTGATGAGGAACATTTGTAAACGCCATTGCCACAATCGTTTATTTTCACGTGATGGCGATGGAGGAGGAGTTAATTCAAGCGTAAGAGTTTGATATCCGACCTTGGTGGGCATCTTGTACCAAATCTTAAAATGATTGTGGGTTTTTCACTGACCAGTTTAGCCCACTCAGAACCATAAATCTATTTCGGCTGTCGTTTGCATGCAAATGAATGAAAGCGACATGTGATAAGCACCCAGATACACGGGCTCAAGCAATGGATGGAGCGAATCCACACTCATTTAACGAATGGTGTGCTGAAATTTAAACGTGGCGGCGTAATAGTGGGTACTTTTGTTGCTGGATTGCAATTTATCCCACATCCGTGTGCACCCGTTCATTATAGGCTGTCTTATGTACAACAGACAGGACTAGAACAAGTCAATCCGATCATGTTCATGCTATCCATTGCATCCAAGGATCATTTTCATTTTGCACGGTATCCCTATCGTAATCGGATTTATCCCAAAATCCCATGATTTCCAGTAAGATTCATTCAAAAATATCATCGGAGAATTACAGTATATTTGACAATTGATGAATCTAAAAAAGTTTCAAAAAATTGAAATATAATTGGTTGTAAACGTATGCGACATGTCAACCCCAAGCAGAATAGAGTTCGAGCGTTTTAGATTCATATCACTAAAACTATCAAGGGACATATTGAATTTTGATAGGTGCGTTATGATAGAACAACAAAAGTTTCAACAGCAATAAAAATAATATTTGAATAATTGTATATCGCTATAAGTGATTTAAATAAGTAGCAAAGGAGTTGAAATGCGCGAACTTGAAAACAGGACCAAAAGATACACCGAACAACATTTGGAGCATGCGCATGTTCTCACATGTTTGGCTCGCTCTTACCACATCCATGTGCTTGTGTGGCCGTGCTTTAGCTGATTCAAGGAATGCATCAGCTCTTATTTCGATTGTGGATACCGAAATTTATGCATTGGAGCAGACCACCGCTCTCCTTCATAAAAAATTGGATTTGTTGCGTTTCCTCGTGTATGAAAATGATTCATTGAGCCAAGCAAGATGGAAACCATTAGACCAAGAAGCTACGACTGCAGAGCACTTTTTGGATTTGGCATCGCATGAATTTACTGAAAATATTCAACACATCAAGTTGATTACTTTACGTCAAAATTCACACTTGCAACAGCAAAGATCCAAGCGTAGAAAGCATCAAAGCACTGATTTTCTTCATTTACTTGCTCTAATTGATAGCAAAGGCATTTTGAGCTTAGTCAATCCTACAACACTCGTGGCTCTGTGGCAGGTGCAAATTCATGTCCACAATGTAGCGGACATAAAGTATCTCAGTGGAAATCGGAATGTCATTGCTGTCATAGATCGCAATGGAGCGATCTTTGTATATTCTTTACGTGTGTATGAAAATCATCGTCTGATTATCGGTGAATTTCTCAAACGACGTGCTACAGATCAATCAGTGTGTTTAAAAGGCTTGGCACCATCGTTAGAAACAATACTAGCATCACATGTACACAATATTTTCAGCCCAACAAGTCAAATCCTTACAAGTTCATCCTCGACATTTGGGCTGCATATGGAATTTGAGCTTCTTTATGTCACACCACGCTTAAACAAGCCTAATGTTGTCTTAACACAAACACACCATGATATGCATTTAGTAGCAGCTACCCAAGATGCAAAAATATTTGTATTTGGAAAGAGTGGGGTGTGTATTCGTCAACTCAATATACCCTCACCAGCCAAAGCAATGATTGCTATCAATGGAGGCTCATTAACATTTGCCATGGATAACACAATTGGGTTGCTCAATGTTTATGGGGATGGATTACCAATGTATTGTGTCGCGACTAAACATGATATCATCTCACTAACTCGTGATGCCCAACGATCCAATTTAATTTACGCTGGCACCAGCAGTGGATCTGTTTTACTCATTCACCTTCATTTAAGTTCATCCTCACAAATCTTTCCACCAACTTGCCATATTATTCATGAATTGCATTCTATCCAGGCAAATAGTACACCACACCTTATCAGCTGGAAACATCATGTCTTTTTCATATCAGAAAATTACTTTGTAGGCTATACTCTCTATGACAATCATCTTGCACCTCAATTTCTCTTTAAAAAATTCCTTCCTTATCTATCGTCAAACTGTGGAGATTTCGATCTCGACATTACCCGTGAAGCTCCAGATGCTGCACTTGCTGTAATTAAACTACCTCAATGCAATGGTGGCTTTCACGTTAAAATCTTTCAATGTCTACTCACACAACAAGAATCTTTGATGGTATTATCTTTTTCAATTCTTCATCTAAGTCTATCTTAGATTCTCTGTGCTGGAGCATTCATAATATGGTATCGAAGTAAAAACAAAAAAGACAATCCTGGACAATTCGATGAAGAAGAAATCATTCGTTTAGCCCAGAGATTTGGTCATAAATTTGATTCTTAATCTATTCATTCATCTTTTAATCAACTTATTATATGATAAACAATTAGATTAGCAATTAGATTATGATAATAAAATTGTTAAGTGTCACAAGGTATCGAACCCATGACCAACTTGAGAAGTAATGATTGGTTATAATACATTAATAGAGCGTCTGTGATTGGCACATTTGAACCAATGGATGGGCAGAGGCCGTACGCCAATGCTTTGGTCACAATACGAACGGACGCATGTCGGGACTATCGGCGCAATCGCTTAATGGCGTCAAAGTGTATAACTTGAGTGCAGGAAAGACTCTGCCTCAATGGCTAGCTCAGAAGACCAAGAAAGCTCTGTCTAGGGACGAAGAGTACCGTCGTCGGCTTGAATTGGTGCAGGATTTCACGTTTCCCATTGCTTCACATTGCGTCACCATGTCTCCTGATGGCAATTACATCATTGCTACGGGAACATATCCACCGATTGTAAAGGTTTATGATGTACGTGACTTAAGTATGAAGTTTGAACGCAGACTTGATAGCCAAGTGCAAAAACTTGTATGTTTATCGGAAGATTTTGGCAAATTGGCATTTTTACAAATGGATCGATCAATTGCTCTTCATGCTCCTTATGGTACACATACTGATGTAAGAATTCCAAAGTTTGGCCGTGATATGGTTTATCATCGTGGTAATTGTGATATGTATGTTGGAGCTTCGGATTCGGAAATCTACAGAGTTAATTTAGATCAAGGCCAATTTCTTGCTGGATTGCAAACCGATATGAACGCTGTCAATGTTGTAAAGATTAACCCTGTTCATCAACTTCTTGGTGCTGGTGGTGAAAATGGTGTTGTAGAGATGTGGGATACAAGAAATCAAACTCGAGTTGGTAGCCTTAATGTGGCACAGGATGTACCAATTTCTGCACTCAGTTTTGATACCGATGGATTGACATTTGCTATTGGTACACATACAGGAGAAGTTCGTTTATACGATTTACGCTCATCGACTCCATTATTGACAAAGAAGCATCAATATCAACTTCCAATTGTCGATTTAACTTTTCACGAAGGACCCTCGAAGCAAATTTTGTCGAGTGATGCCAAGTGCATTAAGATCTGGGATAAGACAAATGGCAAATTATTTACAAACTTGGAAACCTCAGCTGATATCAATGACGTATGTGTTGTTCGAGGTGGTGCAGGTCACTCTGGTGTTCTCATGGTTGCTGGTGAACAAGAACGTGTTATGAGTTATTATATCCCAGAGCTTGGCATTGCTCCAAAGTGGTGTTCGTTCCTTGATAACCTTACAGAAGAACTCGAAGAAGAGGCTTCAACCACCGTGTATGATGATTATAAATTTGTCACTCGAGCTGAGCTCGCCAACTTGGGTTTGAATCACATGATCGGTACTCCATTGCTCAAAGCTTATATGCATGGTTTCTTTATGGATGCAAGACTTTACGCAAAGGTCAATGCAGTGGCTGCTCCTATGGCTTATGATACATGGCGAAAAGAGAAAGTCCAACAAAAAGTCAAAGAAAAACAAGCAAACCGCATTACTATCCAAAGACGTTTGCCCAAAGTCAATCGTGCACTTGCAGAGCAATTGGTCAGTGGAAAGAAATCCAAGAAATCTGCTCAAGAAGCTCAAGAAGCTCAAGAAGAACCTGACTTTGACAATCCTTTGGGTGATGACCGCTTTGCCAAGATGTTTACATCGACTGATTTCGAAGTTGATGAAGAATCCGAGACTTATCGTGCTATGCATCCTAATGCTCATTTTACTAAACGGAAGAAGGAAGAAGATATGGATTCCGATGATGATGGAGACGATGAGGAAGAAGGCCGATTTGACTTAGTTTCTGATGAAGAACGAGAAGGTCGACCCAGTGATGCTTCTTCTACAGAAGATGAAAGTGAAGAGGAGGAAGAAGTCAAACCAAAAGAGACTGCACCAACCAAGAAATTGCCAAAGTTTTACGAACTATCCAAGGGTGCTTCAATTCGTAATGTTGTTGGGCTTGGATCTGCTGCTGATGCCGAGGCTCAAAAAGAGCGTCGAAAGCTTAACAAATTGCCATTAGCAGAGCGTATCAAGATGGAAAAAGTTAAACAACAGGAGCGTAGCAGCATGAAGAATGTACAAGGGGCAGGAATGGTGCGTGAAATGACATACATGCCTCACCATGGTCGTGCACCATCAGCTAGCCAACGCAATGAACGACAGAAACGAGGAATTAAAGAGCTTGGACTTAAGGGTCCAGCAAAGCGCTTCAGACGGTAACTAATTAAACAAAACTTCTTCATAAAATTTGATTTCCCTGATAAATAAAACACACTCCACTAACGACGGAGCTTGTGGACGAAATTGTGAATGGTATTGTCGATACGCTTCAATGGATGACGGAGGCACAGTAAAATCTTGTCCGCAAATTGCGAAGCAGCTTCTTGTTCAGTTGAATCTAATCAGACTTGAGTTTAGCTGAGTAAATTGGTAGGTTACTTGTTTCCATGGCTTGGACAAGATGTTGTAAATCTGTGCGATCTGTAAGCTCAGGCATTTCAGCAGGCAACATCATCAAAAACAAAGTTGTTAGCAAATGAGTGTGTTTGCGAATGCTGTTAAATGCTTGTCCACAAGTTTTGACAAAAAGCTTGTACGTATCAGAGTCAACACCACCGAGAACATGGGCCATTTCTTTTGTAAAGACAAAAGGAGTTTGTTCACGTTTAATGTTGAGCTACAATACAGTCAATACTAATTCAACATTATGCTAAGTACCTGGTACTTAAAGTGACCAAGAATGTGACCAAAATCGATATGAAAGTAACGTCCAGAAGTAGTCATCTAAACATCATGAGCTTTAATATGACGAAATAATTACCATAATGTTGTCATTGTGACGATCGCCAATGCCAAGGACATAAGTCGCAACACAATAGCCAGCACACGAACGACGAAAAATATCCACGGCAGCTTCATACGTATCAGGATTATGTTGTCGAATCCAATCTGAAAAGCTCGTCTCTTGAAGTGGACCAAAAACCCCGTTGCGGTGATGAATATCTGCAGTCGTCACGGCTTCAGTCACAACTTCCAAAATGCCAGTAAACGGTGATGTTGCAACACAACGATACGGCTTAAGTCGTAAATCAAGTCCATCGTCAAGCCATATTGATTCCATCAATCGAAACATTTCCAATGTTAACTGATCTTGACGAACATCATCACCAGCTTTAAAGATAACTTCAATAGGTTCACCCGTTGGATCTGCATTTTCAAACACAAGCCACAATGGTAATTTAGCAGATGACATAACACGACATTGATCAACAAGAAGAGCTCCAACCTCAACACGAGGATCAATAGGGAGTTGATACGAGGGTGGCAAAAGCACATTCAGATCAGAGAGCATATGCCGTAATTGCACTGTAACTTCGTGCATGTTGTTGTTTTGCTTTAGTTTCTTGATACGTCTTGCAATGCGATGGAACTCACCTTCAGGAGAAAACAAAGCTTCTTGGAGTGATAAAATCGATGCCATTGGTTTCGACACAATAGAAAGGTAAGCCTGTAGGACTTGTCGAAATCGCTCTTCCCATCGAGGCATATAAGTTTCGACCTTTAGCGTCCAGAAAAGAGCAAAGCCAATTTGTGATGGGTTTATCAACGCACGCTCAATGAGCCACGTAACAAGTTGCGATGTTGCAAATGGCTCCCATTTGATAGCTTGGACTACAAATAAAAGGGACATAAGGTAAGGGACAGAATAGTACTCATACCTAATTGTGGCAGAATGCTCGAAAGCGTTAAATCGTCCATTGCAGCCATTTTACCCAAAGCAAATCGGCGAATTGCCGTCATGTGAGCAAACTCAGAATCGAGAAGAGCTAAGTAACCAGAAATGTGAGCTGGTGAAGACCACTTGGGAAGTAATTCAAGCATTTCATTTCGCTGAGAAGTATCGGACCATTGAATACAAGACAAGACACGAGGCAATACAAAAAAGTGACTGACAACAAACGAACGATGGCTCCATAGTAAAGACTTTTGGTATGTGCTCAGACGATAAAGGGGATCTTGTTCAATGAGCTCCAACAAGGAACTTAGTGCTGTCATTGTGGCGCTTGTCGAAATTGTGTGTGCCATGTATGTAGAAGACGAATTCGATCCAGAGCCAGAAGTGTCAATAGCCATTTCAGCAAGGCTACCAGAAGACGACCAAATTGTCGAGCAAGATGAAAGGCGTAGTGAGCCACGAACATTATTCATAATGTCAAGGGTGTGAGGCATACTTAATCGCCCGGTTTCGTCAGGCTTATTGCTGTCATTGGAGTCAACGAAAGTCATTGCGTCATCTAAACGACGCTCCCACATCATATCGGCAGTCTTTTGGATCACCACCGAGATCAAATGCATCCAGTCATCACGTTCTTGTTTTGTTGGGGCACAAAGGACAATTGATTTTGTCTTTTGATAGCAAAGTTGGATAGAAAAGCACCACGTTTGGTATTCTTTCTTGGTACTTTTGTTCACAGGGAAAGTAGTGTATACTCGATTGTACTTATCAGCAGTACTAACAGTAGCACCCGATAACGACACAGACACAGATCTGATCGAATGCCGTTTATCAGACATGGATAAGCAGCATGAATCTCCATTTAAAGAGAACCAACGTTCCTTCCACACATGCCATGGTCGTGAACTGAGCTTGTTTAATGGACCCTCCTTTAGTATCGATGGCTCGGAAATGGTAAAGAATGTTGGATTGAGAAGGGAAAGATTGTTGTCGCTTAAACTTGCTCGAATGAGACTACGCCGAAGGGAGGGCGTGGCTGAATATGTCACATTGGTCATTGGGGCTGAACAAAATTCAATCTATCACAATCATAACAAAGATACTTTTGACAACTAGAAATTACACTCATGCAAGGCTGGTTTGGCTCAACGTTGACAGGTAAAGGGCCAATGTTTACACTAGCCAAATTGTCATAAAGTGCCAGCGAACGTTTGCCTTGGACCATCATACCATGTACATCAAATATATGACAACCAGTACGAGCAAGAACATCACAATAGTTTTCATCTAAACGTGGTGAGAAAAAGCTGATAGTGCAAGCAAACCTTTCGCAATTAGATACTGCATAGATGAAGCAAATATTGTGCAGACAAGACGCATGGTCCGTGTCATTTGAGATGGTAATAATGAAAGTTGGTGCCATGTAGGTGGCAAGAATTCTGCATAACAAACTACTGGTTTAGCGCCAGCTTGTAATTTAAGTTGGCAAAGATCGGTCTCAAATTCAGATCCATCAACGACTGCACCACCATCAACAAGTTGAAATCGACAAAAGATATGTCTGTGCATTATTCTCTTGGACACAAACGCAACATCATGGCGAGTACGATCACGATGCATTGTGGCTGGAATAATATTGGTAAATCGATGGATGCAAATTTGCAATGGTTCATCCACATCAGCACTTTTGTAAGTTGCAACTCTTTTACTTGGTGCTGATGGCGTTTGTTGTGGTTTAGCAACTACTGGAGAAGTTGGTGCCAATTGAGACAATTGAGGAGGAACAAATAGTGGCTTCTTGTCCAGAGTAGAAAGATGAACGAAAGTGAGACGTAAAACCTTTTTCTGTAGCTGGCACTCTCGGACAGACTGATAATCGACAATAGGACGATACCAATCAAGAAAATAATCTCGATATCCCGTAAGTTTAAGCACGTACTCATTTTCAGGATTTGAAAAACTTTTACGGGAAGCTTGTAATTGATGAAATTGAGATAGAAAATGACGAATACATTCGCCAACAGTAGTAGTAGGAGAGAGAACTGTGTGCAAATCTCCATTTTTAGCAGGTTCAGCTTCGACCTATCCAAAAGGTATCGTCAAAAATAATTTTTTAATATTTTCTACCTCTTGTTGTTGAATTGTACGTCGAAACACTGCATGAACACGTTGATAAGGTATAAATCGGCACAACTCAATGATCCATTTTGTATATTCTTGATCATTTCCAGCAACTAAAAGGATCGATTTGGACAATGTCACAAGTACAATACCAAAATGTTCCATTGGCGATGGTTTAATCGTCGAAACATCATCAAGTCGAAGCAATGCATTTTGTTTTGAATGTTGTGATTTTGCCGAATAGATAAATTTATCACGTAATTCGATAAAGCGTCTTTTAAGTTTAAGTTTTTTATCCGTTTGTTGTTTAGTGTGCATGAACAAGTATCCATGTAAGCATTCAATAGTATTTTCCATCTTTTCTTGTTTAGTTACGCGTGGTTGATACGATGGGAATTGGACAATCGTCGAAATGAAATCGTCACACGAAATCGACGCCGAGCCTTGCACGTATTGAGGCACATTTGCTCGTAGTGTCTGTTCTTCATCCGAAAGCTGCTTCTTCACACGTAAAGCTACGACATTTACGTCCCGTAAGAGTGCACAGACCTCGTCCATTGCCGACTGGCGGTACGCGCTTTCTCACGTATGCTGATATGAATTGACACAGAATTTTATATTCGAACCAACGTCTAGATCCATAGTATACAAATTTCGAGATTCAGCCCATACAGTGGAATTCCTCTACATCCAGTGGATACCCACTGGTTTCGTGTCCACTGGACCGTGGGACTGGCTCTATTTCATTGAATTGATTAAATATGGTACGATTGAGGATTATTGCCAAAAATACCAAAATTAAAATGTTATCTCCTCTATTTCACTACAATAAACATTATGAGGAGGTATTAGAGTCATGAAGAAGGTAATGATAATGAAGGGATTAAATGTAGATTAAGATTAGATAGAGTGATAAAAGTTGGATTGAAATAGGTTTTTTTAGTGAATTTAAATGTTTTTTGATTGCCGGTCGAGAAGAAAGAAATTTGCATATCATATTGGAAAGACGTCTTTATGAACAGGTAATCAATGAAGATTAGTATAAGATTGATGAGGATGACGTTGATAATTGAGTATTGTATACGTTTGTTTCTATAATAGAAGTTATGAATGAATCACTATAGATAGAAAGTTATTAATCATGATGGGTGTGAAATTCGCTTAGTTCATGTCAAGTCTTTACCACGCTGAATGAAAATATTCAAGTATAAATAAATATCCATTATCTAAAAGAGTTTGTGATAAATGAGAACATTTCTACTCCATTAACTATGTATTGATTCAACAAATTTATTTCAATAAAATGTATGAAAACAACACCCATTCCTAGGTGCCAATCGATGGCTACTTTTGGGACAATGCACGCTCGCAGAAAATAAACTACGAGTCTACTAACCTTAATGAATGCTTGACAAGATGTACGTAAATTACTTCAGACAGCACTACTTTTTCCACTTCTCTTTGTTCATTTCTTCAGATAGGACAATGATGGGACAAGTACTTATTTAATACAATTGTTGCCTTTTCCTGCCGGATACTATCCGGTTGTTTCTGATTGTGAGTGTCAACAAAGCGTCAATTTCGATTTTGGACGTGGCTGGCCATCGCGAGGAGCGGCAGTCAGTCGTACATCGCATGGTATCGAATCAAGATAGCTTTAGTAGTGGCTACAGTATGGCTAGTTCATCGGGGTATTCGATGGCAGTGTCTTCAAGGACTCCAGCATTCCAGGAGTTAAATCCATACGCGCATTATGGTCGTCGAGATCACCCAAGATGGCAACCTGCAGCTGGTTTGGTGCATTCCAAAGAAACTTTGGCATTTCGACAAGCTGTAGGAGAGATTTTAACACAAGTGCATGGTACAGTGTCCCCTGAAACATTGGAAATTCGTGCTAATACACCAGAATATCGTCTTGAAAAGGATGATTGGCTTGCTCATGCCAATAACAACAATAATCTCTCACCTGCATTA